>JADLZK010003059.1:0-12064 GCA_015847255.1 Hyparrhenia diplandra | reverse complement strand
GTTTAAACCTAGAAACCCAAAACAAATGTTAGCTTAGCAAGTGGCTTTTTAAATTGTTAAATGAAGATGGCTATGGCAAGAGTTATTGAGAAATAAGTATTTTAAAAAATAAAACATTAGGAGCTGTGAGAAGAAACCAACAGACTCGCAATTTTGGAAAAGTTTAATGAATGTTAAAGATAGCTTCTTTAAGTTGGGTCATTTTAATGTCAAAGATGGGTCACAAACACGTTTTTGGATTGATATTTGGTTGGGTAATAAAACCACTCAAAGATAAGTTCGGGTTTGTTTAATATTGTAAGGAGAAAACAAGATACGATAGCTAACATACTAAGTTACCCTGTACTAAATATTTCCTTTAGGAGAAAACTAGTGGGGGTAAACTTATCAAATCGGCACCGCATAGTATCATCCTTACAACAAATTAACTTAACACGAAATCCAGATGTCTTTGTTTGGGATTTAAAGGCCTCGTGTTTGTTTACGTCAAGTCTATGTATGATGCTTTAATTAACAATGGGGTCGAGTGTCACAGATATTTGGAAGACAAAATTACCAATGAAAATAAGAAATTTTATGTGGTATATCAAAAAGGTGTTGTTCTAACAAAAGATAATCAAGCTAGAGAAACTGGAATGGAGATAAACAATGCTCTTCTCACATCTTCCGTAAAACTATCCAACACCTATTTTTTGATTGTTTCTATGCCAAATTTTTGTGGCTCAGACATTTACTTTTTGATTAACACCCCTTTAAATATAAGAGATTTGTTCATTGTTTGGTCTAAAAAGGGGAACAAAAGTACAATACATTGTTATTAACCGCAAAGATCTCGCACTTATATATGGGCAATTTGGTTAACAAGGAATGAAGTTGTCGGCGTTTCGGCGGAACTGGGTGCCTCGTGCCGCAATAAAGAATTTATAAGCCGCGGTGCCTCTCCCTCCGATGGCGAAGCGCAAGATGGACACGGACGCAGCCGGTTTATCCCGGTTCAAAGCCAATCGGAGCCCTACGCCCGCCGGGTGTGTGTCCCCTGCCTTACCTCACGCTCAAAGGTGAGCCCGCGGTAGGGGTTACTGTGCGGCAGCGGGGAGACGCGGGTGCCCTTCCACCCATCGTGGTTATGGTGGTGGTGGTGTGCGCTTTCTGGCAAGTGAACTGGAGTTGAGCTGGCTCGACCGACCGAATCTTCTATCGAATCAAACGACCGACCGAATGAGCATTATTCCCCCAGCTATAGGAGAAGGAGAGAGAGCACAGCGTTTACACGTGGACGCCTAGGTGGCTAATTCCCGAGGCTACACCCCTTGCATGTCTTGCCGCCGGTGGGCTACGTTTGATGTTGCTTGACGAAGACACGCTACCCGATCCGATGGTGGACGTGCCGCCCGGCGCTGCCCGAGGGGGTCGGAGAGGCGCCCCCTCACAGCCGCATGGCGAGGGCCGTCCCTGCAGGTTGCCGGCTATGCGCGTCAAGTGCCCGGGGTCCGCCCAACGCGGGCGTTTTGATTCGCGTTCGGGAAATGAACAGCGTCATTCTCGCTTCCCCGGTGGTGTAACACGCCACCGTTCGCCTTTGCGCCCCATCGGGCCGGATTGGAGACGACGCGCCTCGACGGATCGGGCGTAATCGATGGCACCGGGCGCCTCGCTTAGCCGCGGCGATCAATGCATTGAATGCGGCGTTTTCTTCCTCCGACGGAACCTCCCACTTCGAGGGTCTACGACCCTAGATCCGCCAGCAGTTTCCGCTTCACCAGGATGGAGAGCTGGTTCCCTGCGCAGGCGAGTTTTTGCGCCGATGGTGGTGCTGCTAGCCACCCTGACGAAAGGAGATTTCTCCCGGCCAGGTGAGCTAGGGGCCTTCGCGAAACGGAGATGCGTGGTCGAACCGGCAGCCATGGTTTACCGTCACGACGGAACGTCATGGTTCGTTGTCCGCTGAGGTCCTTTATTCTTGTCCTTCGCGGAGCGGATGAGCTCTTTACCGCCGTGGTGACCGCATTTGGGGCCGCCAGGGCCGCCCGCGGGCCGACATTTCGCCGTTATGTGAGCGCCGCGGGCCAATGGCTCGGGTCCATCGCCCGGGCCGCCGTCCCTCCGTGGGATGATAGCGGCTAGGTTTTATCGGGCCTTGGCAAAGGCAGATTTCATAGTTTGAGAATATCTCGGGCCTAATATTTAGGTCCCCGACAAGAGTTTCGCTGAGCGAGTGAGGACTCGCCCGGTTCCGGCTGCTCCCCGCCGCCTTGTTGTTTCTCGTGGTGGTTCATACAAGGGGTGCGCTGCTGAGCTAATCATGGGCGTAGTTCCCAGGCCTCGAAATGGAATGGCTGGATTCCTTCGAGGTCTTTATGTCTCGCACGCTTGGCAAGATCAAAACAAATTAAATTGGCGCTTTTGTTTGTGCGAGCGGTTTGTTTTGCGTGGGTGCCCGAGGCCCGCTTATGTGCGCAAGGTCGACCTGTGCCCTCCTCGACTTTGATCATACGCCTCCGCCGCCCTCCCGAAGGGGAGGGAGGAGGGGAGACACGCCACAATGCCCCTCGTAAGCCGAATGTGTCGTGGCCCGGCGAGCGCAGAAGGTCCGTGGCTTTTTAAGCGGGTGCCCGTGCCCTCGCCGGAAAGCGCGGGTCGCTATGTGATCCGTGATTCACCCCACGAGAACCCGCGGACCGCTAGTTGTATCCTGTGGTTTGGGCGACCCAACCCCGAGGGGCCTGTGGGCCTCCCACGGATGGGACATCTCTATAAGCGACACCCGCGGCCTTAAACACGCTCAGAAATCCAGAGCCCCGTGGGGCCGGGTATAGCTGGTTGTGCATTTCCCTCCCCGTCCCCCGGCTCGGGTTATTCCCGAGGCGATCGAGAAACCCTCGTGGGCCCGACTCGCAACCTGCGAACGTAGGGGTGTGTCAGCCCGAGGCTTGTTTGGTTTCCGCGGGGCGGGAACCGCCAACGGATCGACTTTTTGCCCTCGTGGGTCAGGGCGCTGCGGATATGGGTGGCCGGACGGTTTTACCCCGACCGGAAGACGAGGCGTCTAGTCGCCACGCCTGGGTGGCGCGGATCGCTGCAGCCCGATGGGACGCTTTACGCCTTCCGGGTCGGGCGTAGATCGAGGGGCTCCATCAAGGCGCATTAATGCGCCGACGGCTCCACCGCGGCTTGGCGCTTGGATGAGCGGTTCGCTCCATCATGGGCCGCCCATTCCAGAGAGTCGGTTCGATTGCCCAGTGCCGTGGTTTGCCTTCCCTTCCCTATAAATGTGGCGCCGGGCGGTGGATAGTTGCTCCCTTGCTCTTTTGCCATCGCTTTCTTGCCTTCTTGCCGCAGCAATCGAGATAGAGAGATAGTGTGGGAGAGATTAAGGGAGAGATTCACTTGCCTTGTGCTCGTGTGATCGGGGTTGCTAGCGTTGCCACCCTTCGCCCCTTTCATCCATGGCGCATGTAGCAGCGTGGCGTGAGGGAGGTGCTCGATGCGCGGTCCGTGGTCGAGGACGACGGGCGACGAGGAGAAGCTCCGGCTCGCCGATGAAGGGCTTCTTCGCCCCCGCACCGGAAGGGATCGCAGGCGATAACCCGACCCGCTATCCACGTGTCCGTCCGCAGGCAGCCCTAGCTTAAGCGCCGACAGGCCATGACGATTTAGGGGTGCCCGCTCGTCGCCTTCCGAGCCCCCCTCGACTGCATTGGTCTTGGTTCCCCCAGTCGAGGAGTGCCGGGCGGAGGAGATGTATCCCTCGAAGCCGGTTCCGCCGGGCGGTCCACCTGACCCTGGTGGCACGCCGGCCCGCCGCCGCTGTGGTCGACGACCGCCCCCGAGGTCCTTCGGAGCTGAGAACCCACGAAAGGTGATCCGTCAAGCCGCGAGGGCCTAGCTGGACGGAGACCATAACCGCCGCTCCTGGAAGTCCACGCTGTAGCATCTTGACGGCCATCCCAGCCGCATGTCCTTTGTGCTTAAGGCCTTGATGAGTAGTATTGAAATGCTCCTGGTCAGCTTCTCGCCCGAGAAGTCCAGCCCTTCGCCGGAACGCCCCCGAACCGGAATGCCCTTGGTCAAACTCGGGGTGAAGTTGATCGAGGCCCGTGCTTAGACCTCCCGGGCTTCTTGCCCCTCGCCGAGGAAAGGAGTCCCAACGGCGGACCCCGGAGGCCGAGCTTGTCAAGGCTAGGTCCGAGGCCAGTAGTGTGGCGGTGGCATGGCTCGATGAGCCATGATTTTGAAGAGGCTCGATCCAGCCCCCTCCAGTCCCGGGCGAGGCCCATGACGAGCGGGACCGGTCCCGAGGAGGCGACGGGCGCGCGGAGATGTGCGACGCTTTGAACACTCGCGACGGGGCGAAGTTGGTGTCCGTGGGCGACCCTCAGAAGGAGAAGGAGGGAGCTCACCGCAAGTCGCCGGGCGGATGAGCACGGGCGGATGATGGCAATGGGTACCGGGTGCCAAGGTACGCCTTTCTTCCTTAGTGAGCTTTGCCTTCAATCGCCTTGTCTTGCTAACTTGGTTTGAGCACCAATTTCCGTAGGCGAGAAGGTCCGACCGAGGTCGTGAACACCGCGCCTACGCCGGGCGCAGTGGGCCGGAGCAGGAGAGTAAGTCGTACTGTGAGCCGGAAGAGGCCTTGTCGGACTTCGCCCGCCCGCTTGGGCGGACAACCCTGGGAGGTTGGCCCTCGAGACGCTGTACGCTGAGCGCCGTGGGTGGCTACCTCGGTCCGAGCTCCGGACGCCTTTCCGGTCCGGCGTGCGGACATGTATGGCCGCTTTTTACGCTCTCACTTCCCGATGGAGTCCAATGTGCTGGGACGGCATTGCGAAAGGCTTCTTCCTCGGTTCCGACGGCGAGGAGGAAGTTGATCCCGCCGAGAGGGATGCTGCGATGCCGCCAAGACTCGGTCGTTATACGACTTCGTGGGACGGCGCTCACGACCCGTTGGCCTCCCCGCTCGAGGATGAAGTGTGTCCCCGTACTCCCCATAGAGTCAACCTATGAGGCGGACACGGAGATGGTGGGACGCCCGGTCCCGAGGATGCGCCGGCTGGTCTCGGCCTCCCTGGGAAAGCGGTTGTCGAGGGTGTTGCTTCGCGCCAAGCTTCCTCGCCGGCTGCCGTGAGGCGCAAGTGGATGAAGCCCACCACGCCTTGACTCTCCTTGTATGAAAAATTGGAGCTTGTGAGATGGATGTATATAAACAATGGCGCCGCCCGAGGTCTATGGCCTTGGCGGTGCATTTATGTTTATGTTGCGTTTCTCGAATTTGTTCGTTTATTGTGTGGCCGGGTCGCTGCTTTCTCCTCGCCGCGAGATGGTAACCGTGGGCGCCAGCGGGCGCCCATACGGATGCCACTAGGGGTGGTCCGCTTGCCTCGGTTTACCTTGCTTTGGATTTGTGCGTGAGCGACCTTCGCAAATTAAACGATTGTTTCGAGAATGCGCGAAGAAAACTTTTTTTTTTCGAAAAAAGTTTTGAAAAAGGGAAGGGGAGGGGTCCCCAGGGGGTCCCCCCATGTAGCCCCCGGGAGTTTTTAGTCTTGTCTTTGCCGACGAGGCTAAGACTCCTTAAGGTTTACACGAGAAGCACTTTTTTTTCGTAAAAGATGTAGATCTTTTTATTGAGTGAAAAAAGAACACCGATGTTTGACTTCTAGTGCGGAATTTAAGGGTAGAAGCGGCGTAAGCCGTTCTATGTTCCAGCGCTTGGAGTAGACTTCCCTTCTCGCTTTTCAATCAACTTGTAGGTTCCGGCCTTAATATTTCGGCGATGAAATAAGGCCCTTCCCGTGGTGGCGTGAGTTTGTGACGCCCCCTTTGTTGTCCGGCTTCAGCGAAAGCACGGTCGTTGACTTGAACTCCCGAGGCTTGCCACCGCTTGGCGATACTTCGCGCAGAGCTTGTTGGTATCTCGGCCGAAAAGTGCGAGAGCGCAACGCTCGGGCTTCATCAACTTGGTCAATGGAGTCTTGCCTCGCCGGGTTGCCCCGCCGGTGTAGGCTCGCGGCCTTGGGGACCCATATTCACGTTCGTGGGCAAGATCGCCTCGCCCCATAGAATAGAAAGAATGGGGTGAATCCCGTGGCTCGGCTTTTCATTGTTCGAAGGCTCCATAGAACCGACGCGGCAAACTCTTGGTACCATCTTTTTCCCGTATTGGTTCAGCTGATTGAAGATCCTCGGTTTGAGCCCTTGCGGATCATGCCGCTGGCACGCCCACTTGACCGCTGGTCTTGGTGAGCTACGGTAGAGGTATCCACTCGGATGCCATAGTTGTCGCAAAAAGTCGAGGAACTTCTTCCCCACGGTTGGTTCCGTTGTTCGTGATGATGGAGTTCGGGACTCCAAAACGGGGAAATGATATTCCGTAAAAGAATTTCACCGCTTCCCCGTGTGAGGGTTCACCACGGCCAAAGCTTCGATCCATTTGGAGAACTTGTCAATGGCGACTAGGGCGTGAGTGTGTCCTCCCCGCCTTTTTTCGAGGCCCAATCATGTCGAGTCCCCACACCGCAAATGGCCACGTAAGAGGTATGGTTTTGCGCGCTTGAGCCGAGGTGCGCCCCTACGATGCGTAGAATTGGCATTCCTTGCGTGCGCGACGACTTGGTTCGCGTCTCGCGACCGCCGAGGGCCGATGAGAAGCCTTGCTCGAAGACTTTTACCGACTAGAGTCCTCGGGCGGCATGATGACCGCATTCCCGCGGTGGGTGTTAACGAAGCAATTCTTGGCCTTCACCGAGGGTATGCATCGCATGTATACTCCCGAGGCTCCTCTTTTGTAGAGTTCCCCTTTCTCTCCAATCAGTGTGAAGGACTTCGACCTTCGGGCTAACTGGCGAGCCTCGGTCTTGCCCTCGGGTAGCTCTCCTCGGGTGAGGTACTCCATCGCCGATTTTCTCCGGTCGAGTGCGGGTCGACCGCCATAGCTCGGGTGTGGCTTGCGTGTGCCGCCCTCGTGAGCCCCGAGGGTACTTCCGAGGGGGGTGTACTTGACCGAGGGTTTATTGAGGTCTCGGGTGAGGGACGTTCGGAGGAACGGTACCTCGGGTTGCTCGCGACCTTGGCCGAGTTCATCCGCGGCCTCGGCTGTGGCGTCTTGGCAAGATGTTGTGCTCAAGCCCATGGAACTTTTTCTCCTCCAATTTAAGCGACTTCCCGACAATACGCCTCCATCTTCTGGTCGTGGCATTTCCCATTCTTTTTCTCTACTAATACGGATTAGCTAACCACTCGGGGTGGAATACTTTTATGAATCCGGCCTCCGTAGCTTGTGGATCTCCTCGCCGATGATCTTCCGCTTGGCGTCATCAAAAGCGGCGCAAGCGTTGCATGGCCCGGCTTTGAGCCCGGCGGATGTCTAGGGGAGTGCTTCGGCGACATCCCTCGGTATGCCCTGCATGTCCGAGGGGTCCCACGCAACGTCTTGAATTCGGCGGGAGGAAGTCGACCGAGCACGGCTTCCTATTTCGGATCGAGGTCCGGCGATGGTGGCAGCTTCTCCTTCCGGGTTCTTGGGATCGAAAGTGGGATCTTCTTGGTGCCCGAGGGAGGGCTCGAAGCTCCCAATAAGGGCGCTTTTGGCCTCATGCTCGATCGTGATTTCGTCAAAGCTTCTCTTTGTATCGGCGATGAGTGCCTCGGCAATGGCGAGTGCCTCGGCATACTCCACGCTTTCCACGCCGCACTCGTATGCATGATGGTGCGAGGGGCCGGTCGTGATGACACCCTTCGCCCCCGGCATCTTGAGCTTGAGGTAATGCGTGTAGTTCGGGACACGCCCATGAACTTGGCGTAGCGAGGGCAGCCCGAGGAGTGCGTGGTAAGTACCTCGGACCCCAAGGATCTCAAATGTGAGAGAGTCTCTTGCCTGAAGTTCGGGGTCACCGAAGCAAACCGTAAGTCGATCCGCCCTCGGGGGCTTTAGTCGCTGTCGGGGACGACGCCATTGAATCTTTTAGGCCCTCGAGGATCTTGGACTTGTCTCTACCCGAGGAGGTCGGGGGTTTCTTCGTAGATGAGGTTGAGGTCGCTCCCTCCGTCCATTAGGACTTTGGTGAGCCGAAAGTTTGGCGATGATGGGATCCACTACCGGTGGATAAGCCCCTAGTTCGGGATGTGCTTGGGGTGATCCGACCGTCGAAGGTGATGGCCCGTCCGACCACTTGCAGCGGCCGGCCTTCTGCCCGCGGGCATAGACCTCCGACGCTCCCTTCTTCTTTGCCGCAAGACGACGTATTCGCCGTTTGCCGCCAAGATCATGAAGCGCGATTCACCTTTCGGAACTCCTCGTTGCCCTTGGCGCCACCCTCGAGGCCTCTTCCTCTTCACCCTCTGGGGATGGCCTTGAGCTTGGCAAAATGTTGGCGTACCCTCTTGCACTCCCCGAGGGTATGCTTGACCGGGTAGCTATGGTTCTCGCATGGCTTCTTGAGCATGTCATCGGCGTTTTCTTGTGGCGGGGTCGGGCCCCTTGCGATCGACCGCCGGCCACCATGTCTTCATCGTCCGCTTGGGTGGCGTGGCCTTGCCCATGCATGCTCTTATCTTTTCTTTTTTTCTTCTTGCTCTCGAGTTGCGATCCTCGGGTTCCTCTTCCTTGCGCTCTCCCTTGCCGTTTATGATTGAACAAGCCCGACAGCCTCCTCACCGCTGGGGCGAACTTGGTGGCGATGTCCATCGGCTTCGTTTACCTCTGATGGGAGTCCCGCGCCCCGGGCTTCACTGGAGGTCTCAAAGCAGTGGTGCGTAGAAGGGGTCTCCGATGACGTCGAATCCGTCACATTGGGGAGCTTCGGTCCCCTGCTTGGGCGCCTGGATGTAGTCGCCAGCAGGATTCCGTCGGATTTTTATCGGCAGGTTGAGATCCCACGGTTACCGATGTAGGTATGTGCCTCCCGGGAAGTTACCGCGGAAGGTTCTCACCCAAGTCCGCCTGTTTGATATGTGGAGGTTGGGTGGAAGGTGTTCGGTAAGCCCGGCGGACCCTGGAGAGGCATCTGGGGCAAATTTCTGACATCACTTTGTCATTGTGTGCCCCGCTTGGTGGCATGCCACCGATAGTCGCCCACCCATACCTCGGACGAAGTCCTCCGGTGGTACTTCTCGAGATGGCTCGGGGGCCCGAAACACGCAGGGAGTGGTGCCCTCGATGTCCACGGTGAAGGCACGAGGCCCGGGCGGATCGGGGGAGTACCCTCGGTCCTCTCGACCTGCGGTGCGCCTCGTCCCCGCTTGTCGTCCCGAGGCGAGCCACCTTCGTGGCGAGCCCTGGCTGCTCGATCTCGTCCCCCGAGGTCGGGGCGCCTCGGTTTGCGGTCGCGGTGCGGGTCTTCTATGCGTTTCCGTGCGGGCGGTTGCAGCGGTTGTCGTCGAGCACTCCCGGGACGGCCTTGCCGGGGCTCGGCTCGATCCGGGTGGGCCGAGCCCCTGCCGAGCTTCGCCCGAGATTCCTCTCGCCGCCGTGGCGTCCGCGGCCCGATCCCGAAGCGGAACTCTCGCACTTTGTTACCGCCGCCTTGTCAAGGAGTTGGCGGAGGCCTTCCCGTATGCGCCTACCTTCGGTAGTGGAGGGCTCGGGCATTTCCGTACCGGCATGGCGGCCGCCGCCACGTTGAGGCGGCTCTGTTGAAGCGGGGGCCGCTATCGCCGGGGATTGGAGGCACTCCAGCCGGGTCCGCGCGCCGCGCCGCCATTGTGAGCTTGAGGTGCCCTCGGGGCTGCTCGCGGCCGAGCTGCTCCCGCTGGATGTTTTGCTCCGGGTCGGCCGGAGTCGGGCGGATTCCGCCCGGATTCGTTCACGCAAATCTCGAAGTGGCGTTTTGGTCGGCGAGTGCGGCGCCGCTACCGGATGGGACGGGGCGAAGCCGCCGGCCCTGGAGCTCGTCGTGGCAGTGCGTCCGCGTCGTCTTTCTTTGGAGACGTCGGTGAAGCTGGCCATCTGTGGCGGGACCTCGACATTGAAGCATTCCCGCGTGGGGTCATAGTACTGCGTCTTCATCGTCGATTGCGCGGTGCGCCCGACGTCCGGAGGAGGTTTTCGATTCTCCGGGACGGTAGAGCGGAATCCCACCGGCCCGGACAGTTCCCGATTGAAATCCGAGGGGGTGGCATGATTTGGGTCGTCCCGCATCCCATGGAGGATAAGCCCTCCGAGTGAACGTCCATGGATGGTGCCCCATGGAACGACGGGTGGTCTCGCTCAGTGCTCTCCGCGAAGCTTCGACCGAGGTTTCCGCCGCGAAGAGTGCTTCGGACTCCTCCATATGTCAGGGAGCGGAGGCGTTTTTAAACGATTAGGGTTTCAAAACCCTACCACGGCCCGGGTGGCGGAGTAAAGTATTTCCGGGGCCTAGGGTTCCCGAGCCCTTACAGAAGGCCGCGCCGGATACGTCGGCGGATTCGGGGACCGTTGCTTGGGCGCTACTTTGCGCGCTGGCGGGTCTGCGCTTTGCCCGTCTTGTGCGGCGGCCGTGATGATGGGCTTGCAGCGGTGGCGTCTTTGCCCACTCCCTTCTGCGTGCGTCGAGGCGAAGGATCATCGTAGTTGTGGCGGCGCCACAAATGCTAAGCGTTCCAGAAGACAAGCAGTTCCATACCAGGGAGCTCGCGGTTCCGGAAAGCGTGGTGGAAACGAAGGCGAAACGCCATGAGGGCCGATGGAGAATGCAAATTGCACACGGTGCCTCTACCGCCGCCAACCGCCGGCGTTTCGGTGAACGGGTGCCTCGAATGCCGGCAATAAAGAATTTATAAACGGTGTGCCTCCTCCGGGATGGCGTAAGCGCAAAGATGACACGACGCAATGGTTTATCCCCGGTTCGAGCCAACGGGCCCTACGCCCACGGGGGTGTGTCCTACCGGTTACCTCTTCAAAAGGTGAGCCTGCAGTAGGGGTTACAGCGTCACGGGAGAGATCGGTCTCAAGCCCCACGCATGGTTATGGTGGTGGTGGTGCGCTTTCCTCGCTGCGAACTGGAGTTGAGCGGGCTCGACCGACCGAATCTATCGAATCGAAACGAATCGGAATCGAATCGGAATCGAATGAGGCATTATTCCCCCTTTTATAGGAGAAGGAGAGAGATAATGTTTACACGGGTGGGCGCCTAGGTGGATAATTCGAGGCTACGCTGGTTGCATGTCTTGTTGCCGAGGGGTGGGGCTGGCTTGGATGTTGCTTGGCGAAGACACGGCGTCACGATCCGATGGTGGGCGTGCCGTCCCACGGCGCGGCCCCGAGGGTCTGTGAGGCGTCCCTCACGATCCGCATGGCGAGGGCGGTCCCGAGGTTCGCGGCTATGCGTGTCAAGTGCAGAGAGTGCGGCCCAGCGTGGGCGTTTTTGGCGGTGCTACGGGAAATGAACGAGTGTCATTACGGTTTCCCGTCGTCGGGTGGTGTAACACGTCACTGGTTCGGCTTTGCGTCCCATCGGTCGGATTGGGGAGGCGATTCGGCGATTCGATTTGGTCGGGCGTGTCGATGGCACCGGCGCCTCGCTGTCGTGCGACCGCATTGAATGCGGCGGTTTCCCTTCCTCGGGGCGGAACCTCCCACGCCCGAGGGTCGGCGACCCTAGACGGGCTGGTTGGGCTGCCTCACCCGAGGATGGAGAGCTGGTCTCCCTCGGGCGGGCGGAGTTTTTGCGCCCGAGGGTGGTGAGCTAGGCCACCCTCGGACGAAGCGGAGATTTCTCCGGGGCTGGTGAGCTAGGCCGGCCTCGGGCGAAGCGGAGATGCGTGGTCGAGTCCGAGCCATGGTTTTTGAGCTGGCTGTCGGCGTGGAGCGTCATGGTTCGTTGTGCGGCGGAGGTCCTTGACCTTGTCGCTCGTGGCGTGATGAGCTCTTTACGTCGTGGTGACTCCATTTGGGCCGCTTTGTGGGCCGTCCGGTGGAGCCGATTTCGTCGTTATGTGGCGTCGTGGCCAATGGCTCTGGTCCATCGTCCGTCGGGCCGTCCCTCCGATCGCGGGATGATAGCGGGCTAGGTTTTCTTGGGCCTTGGCGGGAGCCGGCGATTCTCATAGTTTGGAGAATGTCTCGGGGCCCAATATTTAGGGTCCC
>JADLZK010003058.1:0-111509 GCA_015847255.1 Hyparrhenia diplandra | reverse complement strand
AGTTGCTGGCGGTTCATGACTTTGACAGGGTCGATCAAAGCCCAGTTACTCCCCTTTCCAGAGCTCAGCAAACTCATCAGGCTCCAGGGTGTTCTCCATCTCGTGCATCTTCCTCCCCTCACCTTGGCCTTCACCTTCTTGGCATATTTGCCTGCTTTCTGCCTCTTCTCTAGTGCACGGATCTGAAGGAAACTCAAAAAAGAAATGTCAGATGCAGAGTTCAGTGATGAAAGGAGCAAATTATTTAGGCTACAACAAACTACACTGCGAACTTGAAGCAAGTGCAACATGCATAAGTAAATGTTTTTCATTCTTAGCTCCAACTCAAGGAAAACAGGAAGACACAGTGCTTTACACCACAATGAGCAATTCATCCAAAATAGTTAGTGGCATGCACTGTTTTCTATTGTATGCTGATCTGAACATGCAAGCATAATTTTCAATGCTTTATAAGACAATATTAGTGCCAAATTTAGCTCAAATCTCATTCTTGGATAGTTCGAGCACTCGATTCTTCATCATTATAATGTGCACTGTCACTTCCATATTAAGTATTCCGTGGAGAAATTGTGCACTACCACCTGCCCTATAATTTCTCTTAACTCTTTTTTAAAAAACTTCAAATTGAAGGAATTAAATAACATGTAGTATCAACTAGCCCTATAATTAACCTGGGTTGCCTATATAATAGTAGTAACACTAGCAGGTATATTCAAACATATGAACAGTACTCGACTCAGAACAGTGAATTAACATACCTGATTAGGGGAAATGTAGTATGGGTTCTCATACCATGTAGGACCACCAAAACTACCACCAAATATTTTGATTGGATTCAAACAGAACCTGGGGCCAACCTACAGAGTAATCCAAGCGCAAATTATTACTAGAGCAAACTAGTAAGCACGTAAAGTATACATATAGAAGCTCGGTGCAATTACCTCAATAAGTGTCATTTTATCCAGACCACCTTTATCAACTTTATCAATCTCATTGTGAGGAACCGTAATCTGCCAAAGTAGGGTTCCTAAAATTCAAATGGTGCTAATACACAAGAAAAGGAACCTATCCAAACAAAAAAATTCAATCGACAAATGGGGAGATAGATCACCGGTAGTTTCTCGAAACCAAATATGGCCATCCACAATGGAGAAGACAAATACATGGTCATGGAAAGGTTTTGCTTTTACGGTGATCTTTAGGAGTAGCAAAGATCTGCACAAGTACAGGTAATGATTTCACAATCATGTTTTACAAGAATATTCTATTTTGTAAGAACTTATTTGTCCCATAAAACACATGAATATGAAAGTTCACATACATCATCAGCAAAACTTGGTTTGATAGTATAAGTAGTATTAACTTCATATGCACCATCTTTTTTTATTTGTGAGCAATGGAAATGCAAGATTAATTAGCAGCTGCAGAAGATGTTCTTATGTTCACATTGTTTCCAAAGCAAAGAACTAGAGCCAACACCAGTCTGCTCTTTTTACCAGTGTCCCAATGACAAGTGGGTCCTGGTTCACAAGTCACTTAGGCTGTCTCCAACAGTCCGGTAGTTCACCTACCTAAAAATACTCATCTCCAACAGAGTTGGAAAACCCATAACTGTAGAAATTTGCACCTAGGCCCTTGTGTTTTCCATAAATCAGCTAAGCCTACATATAAGAAATCTTTCCCTCGGCACTTTTGCATCGGGAACCGAGAGTGAAACAAAATTGATTTTCTACCCTTCTCCTTCTTCCTCCCGATGCAACGGCGCTGCGCCACCGCAGGCTGGCCTCGCGCACCCGCCGCTCCCCGCCGCTGGGCTCGCCCGGACCGCCAGCGCCGCCAAGGACCCACCATACCGCGCCGCCGCCCGGCTCACCTCGTCGCGTCGCAGACCCGCGTTGGGCGCCTCCTGCGGGCCGACCACTACCATCGCCATGCAAGTGCGTTGCCAAGAGAGAGAATTGGCAATTTTGCCTCCTGGTTAGGCTGGTACGCCAAATTAGCTGCTCTGTTTACATCTTCTGTTGGAGGCTGTTTTTTGGGATGCAAAATTACTGTGCATGATCTATTTTGCATTTGAGTGCCCCTTTGCCTCCTCTGTTGGAGATAGCCTTAGACATTAGTGCTAAACTAGCAAAGTGGAATTCGACACTATTGTATGTTTGCAGAATCCTCTTAGACCTTATCATTAAAAAATCAAGCTGTTTTCATACCAAAGAGAAAATGGCACAAGCAAATGTAGATAATTGGACAGATCAGTGCAGTTCATCAAGTTGTTAAAAAATGAATAGCCACATGTAGGTATGGCATAACATGTGAAACCAGTTACTAACCTGTGTTATCATTTCCTTCACAAGCTTCCAATGAGGTTGCTCATCAAAATTTGAAGAAAATGTAAGAAGTGGGCGTGACCCTTTTAGATGGTTACCGGTAAGCTTCAACTCCTCCATGGTGTGAACTACAGTAACAACACATCGTGATAAATCATTAGCATACAAATTATAGACTGTAGGGCATAAGACAACCACAGTGTAAGTATTATTTGGGTCATAGCATACCAGCATTAACTAGAAATTTCACTGATGGTCCTCCAGGAGACTTCACCATCCAAAGGTAAAGATCCTTCTGTTTTCTGCACTGTGATACATGAAGAAAAAACCTTCAGCCACATAATAATTGAATAAGTTAACAGAACTGAAAAGTCTAATGCATACATATATTGAACAATTATAAATTTGGGATGGCAGATGGCACAGATGCAGTCAAAGATAATGCAATGCCCAATTCGGTACCCGAGCAAAATGGGGAGCCCAAAGAACATTCATAGAACGAAAACATGGACCAAAGCCAAAGCTTGAGATTTGCTTTGTGCCACTGATTTGCACAGCGCAAGACTTGCAAATTTACACAGCTAGCACAGGCACCAAGTAAGCAATCCATCATCATGTCAATGGTAACAAAATTTCCACCATACGGTGTGGAAGCAGAGTAGAAGAGCTGCTATACCTCAAAGAAGAGGCAGCTGGAGCAGCTCCTGAGCTCGAGCAGCTCGTTGAGCGCGCTCCCCTTGCTCTGCTTTGACTCCACCTTGCTGTCCTTCTTCGCGTGCGGGAGCAGCGACAGCACGTCCTGCATCAGATGCCGATACCTACGCCGAGCACGCACGATCGAATGGAATCACCCACCACGTGAAACGACTCAAGGCACTGCAAGGGGGAAAAAACACTCACCTGTACGTGATGCGGCGGGAGCAGGTGATGAGCACCTTCTCCCTGTTCCGGAACGGCGCCACCGCGGCACCGTCGCCCGCGGAGGCGGGCTCGGGGTCGGCGCCGGGGGCGACCGGGTCCTGAAGCCGAAGAGCGTGCGCTCCGGGCGCGCCGGCGCGGAGTCGTCGGGCTTCTCTGCGACGGCCGCCTCTGCCGGGGCATCGGTGCGCTTCCGCTTCTTCGCCATGGCACCTCGGTGCGCTTCCTTCCGCGTGGGCTCGAGAGCGCGGATGCGGCGGCGGGGGGAAACGGTTTGGGACAGGCGCGGGGACGCGACGCGAGCAGAGCACGACGGCGAGAGCTAGGGTTTAAGCCGCTCGGACGCTCTGGGGGACTTGAGAGGGAGAGGCACGCGTCAAGTAGGCCTGTTGGGCCAGAATGGCCTTGCAGTGGCTTTCCACCACGGGCCAGACCGAGACGGTCCTGTAAGCAGGCCGGCCCATTACCCAAAGCTGTTTGGAACCAGAGCACACGAGACGAGTTCCGAGGAAGAAAAGAAGTATCCCGATTTATCCCATACCGGCGAACAGAAGATGCGCGCAGCTGTGTGGATGGCATATATTGGAGATGGGGTGCTAGCATTGAACCTTGCCTTAAACTAATGAGTAAGGAAAACAAAGCGCTGCGGTGAGAGCCGCACGCAGTGCGGGGTCAAATCCTGCACCGCAATTTTTGTAGGGGGAAGAGGCTGGCGCGGGTACTGATACTGCTTACTTTGCAGGACTTGCCCGTGCGGGCCTCCCCACCCACCAAACCAAAATCCAAAAATATTTATGAATTATGAAATTATGAATAAGGATTTTACTACTGCATGCACGCGCAGGAAACTCCCAATCGCACACTTCAGTTTTGGAAACCAGTCCTGCTTACTAGAAAAGGAAAAAAAGCGGGAGCTGGTAAGAAAAGGAAAAAGCGGGAGTAGGAGAGCTGTGCGTGCTGACAAACAGACACGCGCCAACCGAGCACTACTCCCAAGCCCGGCCCACCATGTTCTACCGTAAGCATTTTTTCCACGTTTCATATAGTAACAGCTTTCACTCGGAAACATGTATTCTCCATTTTGTTATAGAAACCGAAACATATATTCTCTATTTTGTTATAAAAACCTATGCATCATCCAAAAAAAACACAAAACCCAAGATGATCAAATAAAACAACATACATCCAACATTAAACAAGTGTTGAGGCTTATCAACTATAACAGGTATTTGAAAAAATCATATCGATGCATCTTCTATGTCGCTCATGCATTTTTCGATAATGAACTAACTAAAACTGCTACAGTAGCAAAATTAAATTGCTTGTATCTGTTGGAGAAAAAATGGTTTGTAGGGATTGAAGTGTTCGGCCAAATCCACGTACGGGAATTCATAGAAAGGACCACGACCCTGCAAACAAGTGGGGAAACGTTAGGATGCAAGATAGTGAATTTACTAGATTCTAGATGGGAACCAAACAAAAAGTGATGTTTGACTAAAAATTTGAAAGAAACAATTGACCAATAGAATTGTGCATGCCATTGTTCATTTTCTAGATAAGGAACCTTATTCAGTAACCTTACGTGTGTGCCATGATCAGAATTAAACCATTTTATGTCTATAGATAGAAAAGAGTAATAGCAGAACAAATTCATGATTCAAAGATGGAAACTAACTTGGTGAGCCATGTCCTGTTCATGACAAGAAAGGAGTGTAGAACATTACCCATGGTCTCTGTAAACAGGTAGGAGTGCAGTGTGCCAATCATGGCAATGAATATCAAATTTCAATCTCCTTAGCACACTGCCACATGAATCGTGTCAAGGAACCTGCATGTTATGGAATGGTCACATATATAACAGAACGATATTCATGTACAAAATATAGAGGTGCATGCCAATTCAACGAAAACAGTAACATCAGTACGAAAAAATAATCAAGATAATAAAATAACCGATAGTGAAAAATGCTGAACCTAGAAGGCTAATCATTTAAGATCTGGTAATATTTGGGAAAGCACCAACCGACATGTCTGAAAGCATATTTGGGAAAGCACCAACCGACATGTCTGAAAGCCACAAAATTAAGAAACTTTCAAACAGGTTGACAGTAGATTTCAAGGGATACCTCAACAACAAACTTGCAGAACCAAATCATGTGCTTCAAAAATTCCTGAAATAAAATGGAAAATCTTATCGATAACTTTATTTATTCAAAGCCATTAAACATAATGAGTCCATAAAATGATTGAAAGATTAGGATTTGACTTCATTTAGCCCGATGCATGTGGACCAGTGCACTGTGTGGTGCTTTCCCATCATTCCTCGACCTTTCTTCATCACACCAGTGCAATGAATAATGCTCACAAGTATCATGGACCCACATATTTCATCTAGAGCATCTAGACACCAGCATAACCACAAGTTGTCGTCTTCTTAAACAAATGGATGGTTGCTGCAATATTTTTTCCTAAATACTACTTTCTGGGCGCGCGCGCGCGTTAGCGTTCTCCGGACTGCGCGCCCGTCGCTGCCGTCGGATCTCATGTGCGGTTAGGATTAATCAATCATCTGCTACCGTGCTCACGTGGGTCATTTGGGACATCGGTCGCCAGTCAAACATCGATTCCCCATTTCCTCTCGATCGTTCTCTCTCCTCTCTTCCATCTCTCTATTCGGTTCCAATCCTCCATTCCTTACCAAAAATCACCGGGAATCGGCGGTAACGGTAGAGGCCTTCAATCACGAATCTAGCGGCCCACATTGCGCCGATTTGAGGTGCGAATCACGAAACCCGCCCGGTCACGGGTGGGCGCCCGGTGACGGCGCTCATCTACATGGCTGCCGCCCTCGTCGTGACCTCGTCGCCGCCGGGTTGGATCAAAGGATAACGACCCTGCCGGATCGGGGAGGTCCCCACCCCGCCGGCGCCTCATGAGCACACCGATCTCGCGCGATGGCACCATCCGGGGTCCTCCGGCGGCCCGCCGGAGTCGCCAACCGCGCGGATGAGCACCCGAGTCCACCGCTATCGCCCCTCGACCCCACCGCTACGGCGGGATGGGGACCTCCCGATCCGTGGGTCGGCCATGATCCAACCCGAGCCGGCGGATGAGGTCACGACGAGGGCCGGGCCCATGTAGATGAGCGCCGTCGCGGCGGTCACCCCGAGGGCTGAAGGGTTTCGCATCGCACCTCGCAATCGCGGCCGCCGCTAGATTCGGCAGATTGAAGGCCTCTACGCCCGTTACCGCCACCTCCCGGTGATTTTGCGTATGAATGGAGGATTGGAACCGAATAGAGAGAGATGGAAGAGAGGAGAGAGAACGATCGAGAGGAAATGGGGAATCGATGTTTGATCGCCGACCTGATGTCCCAGTGACCCAATGAAAGTACACCTGTAGCAAAGATGATTGATTAATCCTAACCGCACATGAGATCCGACGGCAGCGACGCGCGCGCTAAAAGCGGAGTGCTAACGCGCGCCAAAAGTAGTATTTAGGTATGAATAATTTATTTATTATGAATAATTTATGAATTAATGAATATTTATGAATATGAATTTATGAATGTTTTTAAGGAAGACAAGAATTAATGTATTTATTTAGTCTTTCAGACAAACGTTATGTATTAATCTTTATTTAAATTTATTGTAAGAAAATAGTGCTTCCCGGTCAAAGTTTATGCGTACACCGTTTCTGACAAATCTTTTGTGGATTACCCCCTCCTTTCCAAAAAGCCTTTTTCAAAAGGAAAAGTCTACTTCACCCCCTCACTATGGGTGGTAGACTACATAACCCCCAACCTACCTATGAAACGGTCTATATTACATGAAATCGGTCAAATTACCCTCTAAAGCAGTTTTAAAAAGAATCATAGTAAATCACGGAAAAAAATCGTAAAATGAAAAATCAAATTGTGTTAGACTCCAAATAAGTAGATCTACACAATGAACATATAATATGGTATGCTTTAGTATATTTTTTTACAGCTATGAGGAAAAACAGAAATTTAAAGTCAGAAAGCAAAAAAAAAATGAACTAAAGCATACCATATTATATATTCATTGTGTAGATCTACTCATTCGAGTCTAACGCAATTTGATTTTTCATTTTACGATTTTTCTGTGATTTACTATGATTTTTCAAAACTGCTTTTAGGTAATTTGACCGTTTTCAAAGTTCAAAAGGGGTGATATGGACCGTTTCATAGGTTGAGGGGTTATGTAGTCTACCACCCATAGTTGAGGGGGTGATGTAGACTTTTTTCCTTTCCAAAAAGATACAATTATATCAAAGAAAGATCTAATTCTAGATTAGTGTTAGTACAATTGAGATTGACCATATTTATTTTATATACAACATATTTACTCCCTCCTTTTAAAATACAAATGTTTTAGTAGTTTTTTTTTATGCATTAGATTCGCTATGTATTTGATCCATTTTAGCTATAGCCATTTTAGAATATTTTCGACGTAGTGTATAGTAAGTAGCAAAACTATATTCACAAAAAGCTAAACCGCTTTTATAATTAAAAATACAAAGAGCAGTTCAGAATGGAAGGAGTACTAATATTTATGGCACTAGATAGGTACCATTATATTTGTCACGAGACATATTATCATAACATATATTTGATGTTATAAATTTTAATATCTTTTATCTATATGCTTGATCAAAATTTAGACACTTAACAAAAAAAAAAAAAAAAAACACGTTGAGTCCCCGCTGCAGGCTCGGGTCGCGTCGTCGCTAAGCCTCCTCCCCCGCCGCCCTTGCTGCCTGGGCTCCTTCGCATGCTCGTGACATCGGGCGTGGTGGAGAGTCGGGTGGAATTGCTGGATCCGCTCGTCCGCGCTAGACACGAGGGGAATGGGAGCCGGGGCGTGGGGACTGGGGTCGCGACTGACAGATTGGAAAGGATAGGGAGATGGGGATTAGGGTTTGATGATTATATATATATATATAACGGGCCGGGCCGGACCGTGCCGCCGCGCCCGTGGGTCGTCCCAAGCCCGCCCCGACCTCCTCGTCTTGCCCAGTCCCGCAGATTGCGCTGCCACCGGGCCAAAGCCAAAACACCGGCTTGGGTCGGGGCCTTCGTCTCCGCGGGCGCATGGAAAAGTATACCCACGACCCCACCATCCGGCAGAACGCCTCCCGCCTTCTATACCTACTAATAAAGAGAGAAAATTTTAGTCCCACCTCTTTTTCACTTTTTTTTTCTGCCTGCGTTTTTCTGCCTCGATTGAGTCTGGCGCAAATACGAACCTCCCTGTCCACATTTTCTTTCTGTCCGGCCGCCTGTTGATTCTGTTCCGTTTTCTCCACCGTCCTGGACTCCCCAAAAGAAATTCTTCTCCATCCAAAACACAACAAAAATTGGATGCAATAAAGACTAGAACAAAGAAGGAAAGAAGACCCTAAGAACTCCAAATGAAGTCAAAAACGAACTGTAAATACCGAGAAAGAACAATCCACGTGCTTGTACTAGAGACAATGTCCAGATAAATACCAAATAGAAGCAGATGAAGGCACCACAGACCAAAATCGGACCACGACAAGCCATACACGCCAGAGTGAGTGGCCGGAGCAGGACGAAACGGAGAGAGGAGGAAGCCGACCGGTGCCGCGCCCTGTGCCGAGCACCGCCATGTCACGCTCGCTTGACGGCGCTTCAGCCGCTCAGCCGGCCTGCGCCTAAGGCAAGCTGCGAACACTATAAGTTGAGAAGCTTGCCGGAGCCACCGGCCTGCGCCGAAGCCAAGCTGCGAGCGCTAGAAGCTGAGGAGCTCGCTAGAGCCATGAGCGACCGAACGGGGAAGGGACGACCGACGATGACATCCAATGCAAGGCACCGACCATGTGAGCTGGCCAATGAACAGACAACACCTCACCCCTTGGGTCCCACATGACAGTGCATCACCCCCTCCTAACATTACTTGAGCACAGTTCACGTGAAGAGAAGGGAAACACGAGATCGGTCTATACTCTAGGCCCACGAGATCGGTGTTGTGGCTCATGACCACAGTACTGGTTAGCTCGTCAGTTGACTAGGCCCACGCGTTAGCCATAGGAAAATATACTAGACACGCCCGGAAAATGTACATAGGAAATTAAAAGGGGTAAGTAAATAATATAAAAAAAATCTTAGAAAATTTCTAAATAAACTAGAGTAATTCTAGGTCATTATTATATAATTTTCACCCATGATACTCATTAATAGAGAAACCAATTATTACCAACTAACCATATGAATTCAAACGGTTTTAGCCATGGTAGCGCCGAAGCAAATAAGTTGAACCGTTTGATTCATTTTTTTATCTCCCGTGTAACGCGCGGCGTGTTTTCTTAGTAAAAAAAGCCATCGGTTCCTCCGCACCAGACCGTCGGTGCCTCCGCCTGCTCCGCACCGCCGCCCGGCCTCTACGCTCCCTCTGCCCCCACGTCGCTGGCGTCGCTGCCGCCTACCGCGCGCCCCAAGCCTCTTCCCATCTTCCGCTCCTCACTCCTCCGTCGCCGGCGCACCGCCCCCACCGCCGCCGCGCGCTCTGCACCACCGCCGCTGGCGCACCGCTCCCACCGCCGCCGCGCGGCCCCGCCCACCACGTCCGCAACGACCTCTGCCACTTCGCCCACCGACGTCTGCGCTGCCGCTTCGCCGGCGGACGTCTGCGCTTCTACGACCGGCCTCTGCCGCTCCGCGCGCCGACATTTGCGCTACTCCGCCCACCGCTGACTGACGCCGCCTCCGCTGCCGTTCATCCCCGCGACACGCCCCACCCACCAGGTATTTGGATCCACTAAACTTGCATTCGTCTTTCACTCAGCTTGCGTCCGTATGTGGAATCTATTTGTCGGGTTTATGCAATTTCCCCAATCAGTCCCAAAATTCAAGTACCAATGATAATGCATCGATGCCTGCAACACGAAGCTAAAGATGTCGCTCATGTAATTAGTTTGCTCAGCTATTATTTACTTTGTTGTCAGCCTCTTTGCATACAAATTACCTTCATCATCAGCCTCTTTGCATAGCTGTCAAATCCATCTTGTTTCATACAATGTTTAGTTTTGAGAGGAGAAAAAACAAGTAAAATTAGCTTTAAAATATCAACTCATTGGCTTATTTTTATCTGTAAGGTTCTGAGATAGTATGTCGTTTGATCTGGTACTAATGGGCTCACATGGTCATATACCTTGCATATTTTCTCGACCTCCATGGAGAGAATCATTGTTTGCATTTCATGAATTCAGAACATTAGACTTTCTTTCATTGGAAAATTTATCATGACTGCAAAACTGTTTCAATGGTTATTCCATTCACCTTTTATACATGTCTGGTTTCATGTTACGTGGCTGCTTATCAAAGTTGTATTCTGTTGCCCTTTGGTTGACACAGAAACATTTGGAGAACCATAGCACTGGTATTTCATCTTTTTGTCTCGCATTCCAATAATGTGGAAACTCAATCCCTTTGGGGGTAAAGCACAGAGCGGGCTGGATGGTCGCACTATTGATGTTGGAAGTGTGAAGATCACAGTACGAAATGCCATTGCACAAGGAGGTTTCTCTTGTGTATACTCGGCATGCGACGCAGTTCATCCATCAAAGATGTACGCATTGAAGCACATTATTTGTAATGACTCAGAATCGCTTGATCTTGTCATGAAGGAGATCCAGGTTATGAACCTCCTCAAGGGGCATCCGAACGTGGTCACTCTTGTTGCCCATGATGTTTTTGACATGGGCCGTACAAAGGAGGCACTTCTTGTAATGGAGTTCTGTGAGAAGTCCTTGGTGAGTGCCATGGAGAGCAGAGGTAGTGGTTACTATGAGGAGAAGAAGGTGCTTTTGATTTTCAGAGATGTCTGCAATGCTATCTTTGCCATGCACGTTCAATCACCACCAATTGCACATAGGTATGGTAGTGTTTATGCTGTTCTGTTTAAGTTAGGGTTTTTCAAATTAATTGGCAACTACCAGTAAATAGAAACTGAGTATAGTTTTCTTTCATGTACTATATTTGAATCCAGCTAATATTCTGAGTTGGGTTGAAATTTCTAACCATGTAGCTGGAACTGTGGGAGGGCAAATACTGTTTGTAAACAGTTATTTCTTGTACCAGTGTGTCATATTAGGTGTGAGAGGCTAGCTTGCAGTTCCTAAAACAAGTTATGAAGTAATAAGTACGTATCAACTATGAGCAAATATATCTTACATTCAATCTTTTTGCCGTATTGTTTAGGGATCTGAAAGCTGAAAATGTTCTTCTTGGATTGGACGGTGCATGGAAAATATGTGATTTTGGAAGCACATCAACTAATCATAAATGCTTTAACAAACCAGAAGAGATGGGCATTGAGGAAGATGTCATCAGGAAGCATACAACCCCAGCCTACAGGGCCCCAGAGGTAAATGAACAGATGTCTGCACAATGGATTTAAAATAAAATAACCTTGTACACTCCAATGATTTCATGATGACTTTTCAGATGTGGGATCTCTACAGAAGAGAAGTTATTAGTGAAAAAGTTGACATTTGGGTAAGTGCAAAGCATATGAACATGAGCATATGGTCTTAGGATACATGTCTCCGAATCTTAAGCAGACCTTTGCATATCATGTGCTATGTCTTCATTTAATTATCAGAGACAGGCAAATTAAGTTTGTAAAAAGTTTTATGGCATCTGTATTTAATGTTAATGGGTGATTGCTAATACTGATCTGGCTCCAGTATCACATTGTATTTAACATTAATCATTGGGCTATTGGTGAACAGAGAAGTAATTTGTATCCCTTTTCTTTAACCTACCACTGGCAGGCCTTGGGGTGCCTTCTATATAGAATATATGCTACTTCAAGTCTGCATTTGAAGGAGAATCCAAGCTGCAGGTACTCAATGGCAATTATCGTGTCCCTGAGCAACCCAAGTATAGCACTGCCATCACAGGCTTGATCAAAGATATGCTGAAAGCTTCTCCAAATGCCAGACCAGACATCACGCAGGCAAGAGCTTTGATTGATTGGCCATTCATCTCCATGATACTAGGTTAGTCATAGACTGTTGCATGTAGCCCTAGGAATCAGATAAATTGTTTTCTTTGGCTTATATGCTATATGCTGTATGTTTGACAGGTCTGGTTTAGGTGTTAATGAGCTACTGCCGCTTGAGTTACAGAAAAGGTTACCCAATGGACCTTCACCAGCTGTTTCCTTGAGCTTGCAAGATGAAGGTGAGGTGCTAGAATAAATTTTATCTGTACAAGTATGGCACTTCATTGATCATGTGGGGTTGCCATTGATTCACAGTACTTCCTGAAATGCCTTTTAGATCGTATGGGGCCAAATCTTTACTGTTGATATTTTATTTCTCTTGTTTGTCAATTGATAGTCGGCCCTTGTTATGCCTCTGGATTCATGGAGAACCTAACATTACCTATTGACATAAATACCTAGTTATACAACAATTTGACATGTACCAATAGAAATTGGTGCATCTTTGATAGATAAATGCGGGTTCTATGCTATGCATTATGTTCATTTTCCTGGTTAGTGGGCTTTGACAAGAATTCTGTGTGTATTTTTTATTATTTGTTTCCTTATTATCCTACTTAAATATTTTTTTTTTGTGGCCTGGCCTCCAATTTTTATAATTACAACCAACATACTCTAACACCCTCGTGGCCTCATGGAATATCCCCTTTTAGGTCCTGTTTGGAACACATGATTTTATCCCTGTTCCTGCGTTTTCCTATGAAATTGAATTTGATTCCTATGAAATGTCCTTCCCTTCTTCTCTGTCACCTCTCTATTCTGCATGCAGGATTCTGTAAGGAGCATTTAAATACTTAACTTGATTTATGTTCCATATGTTCTCTGCAAGCAATGTGTAATCGATGAATGAGGTCATTTTACTGATGTATTTTTGGACATCACTATTTTATTTTCTGATCATCTTTTTTTACTTGTAGGTGCTCATAGAAGAACACCTGTGATGCCTAGAAGGAACCCTCCTCCACCTCCAAGAGAGCAATCTAATAGTTCTTCATCGCATGGAAGCTCAAAGGCAGGAGATGCACCTTTAGGTGCATTTTGGGTGACGCAGCACGCACAAGGTGCTCAAGCTGCAGATAATAGGAACCCTTTGTTTGACGAGGAGCCAATTAAGACATCACTGTCATCAAAGCAGAACAAAAGCTTGGTGGACACCAGCATCAGTATCCCTGGCGATAGGCATGGTCATTCTGGTCAGATGTCACAGACAAGTAAAGCACAAAGTAACTCCTTGTCCAATAATGGTTTCAGAGGTATATCTGACACGGAGATACAAAACTCTGGGAAAATTAAAGCACAACAAACTCAACCCAAGCCAAAATGTGAGAAGGATCCATTCAACAGCTTTGTTGCAGATTTTGACAATCACAATCTCAACATCGCCGTTGGTAAGGCATCCGAACTTGAACTTGAAGTGTCCAGTCTGAAGGAGCAGTTGAAGAAAACCACATTAGAAAAGGCTGAGATGACAGCTAAGTATGAAAAGTTATCTGCAATCTGCCGATCGCAGCGTCAGGAGATCCAAGAGCTGAAGCGCACACTTGCTGAGGCAACGCCTCCTTCAAACAAATTCAGCTCAAGGACACAAGACTCTGGATCTCAGGTGATTGACCTACACCAATGTCTAATGCACCATATTTCACTCTCCCTAAGTTTATTACTTACATAAGATTTATAATCCATGCAGCGAAAGGAAAAGATCCAAGGAACTGTGTGGGAGCTTGAACAAGGGATGCTTGCTGGCAACTCATCAGCCAGTTCTGATGCCAAAACATGGCAGGCTTTCCCGGACACGAAAACTCAGGCCCGACCAAACGTTGATCATGCAACTAATGGGAGGCAAAACATAACCAAGAACACATCATCAGGTTCTTCCCCTGTTGCCTGGGGGTTTGGTTCTGATAATTTCAGCACATCAGCACCAGCAGTAAGCACGACTACACAGATCAACAGGGCCGCTGCCCAAGGGAGCTCATCCCAAAGATTTAGTGCTGGTGTGGCCAAGAAGGTAGAGCAGCCATCTGGATGGGCTGGTTTTTAACTTCACCGTCGACATGCGTTAACCATCATTCTTGTAAATCTTAGATAATTGATTCATGGGGTCACTAGGGAGTAAATATATATTGACAGCGTCAAAATGGGTTATCTTGAGTGTGTTCATCATTTTGGTTGAGGAAACTTAGATAATTGATTCATGGGGTCACTTGGGAGGAAACTTAGATATGAACATGTAACGGCTGAATGTAATGTCTAACTGCCCTAGCAGTACCAACGCCGAAAACTTGGCTTCTGAGCTCACAACAAGAGCCAGTCATATTCCATTTTGACCATAGCATTATCGTTGACCCCCAGTTTTATTTTTTGAAACTGAAAACAATCTTCCTTTGGTCACAACCTTTTTGAAATTGAAAACAATCTTTCTTTGGTCAGAAAACATTTGAAAACCGGATATATTTTGCCTTCTAGCAGATTAAAAATGTTTTTTTTTCATTAACTGAATTGAGAAATATATATATATCTTGTTAAAGTCAAAAAAGTCATAATTAGTTAATTTTAAATTTTAGTAAGAAATAGAAATGAAACCATTGACACCAAATATGGAATAATTTATATTTTTATTTGTTCTTGTTGTTTTATTTAAGTTGTTATTATGTGTTTAATTAGGAGCAGAAATGGAATACAAATACAAATAACTTCGAATAGAAAAATTATAATATTGGCACTTCATTTTTCTTCTAATATTCAAATAACATCATAGTCAATTTTTTTTAGCATCCTTGGCACGCGGTGGGCTGATCAGCCTTTCTAATTCCAATCCTGCAACGTAAACTGACTGTGGAACAACTCTGTGCTGTGGCCTGTGGGCGAACGCCACGCCTCTCTCGTCTATGCAATTCTCTCTGCATCGACTCTGTGGACGCGACTATGGGCCGTACAGGAGGACAATCAGCCCATCTAAGGTGGACTTCTCACGGCACGGAGCAGAAAAAGGAAGCAACAAACAGCCGAGCGCTTGCTCCCGCATTAGCACCATACCGCTTGCCGAACTCCGAGCTAACCAGCTTAAAGAGCCTTCTCTCCACGCGCGCGTTAGCCAAGCATCGTAGCGGGTGCCTGTTACTCCAGCTTTGGAGGGCTAAAGAGTTGGTTGTGAGGGATGTTTGCTCGAGCCCATGTCAAGGCCGGCCCACTAAAAGCATGTGGTGCCCTGTCCCCCGGACGTCCAGTCGGTGCAGCGCGGCGCAGAAGAAACCGAAACTGTTGTTGAGGTTGTTGCGGTCCTGGGCCCGGCCAAGTTGCGCTGTCGTCGTTGGGTTGCAGCCGGCCACAAGGAGTGTGGGCCAGGCTGGACCCGTTGAAGAGGCCCAGACGGGGCGCTCTGTTGGGCCGTGAGTACTGCAAAAGTGCAGTCCGGCCGGTTGTCGAAGGCACTTGGGCCGTTGCTGGAGGATGCAGGACCAAGATCACATCAGAGGGAGAGATGTGTTGGCGCGCGCGCGCACGTTGTTGGGCCACGCCGAGGAGAATTGCCGGCGGGTCGTTGTTGTGGTCGGAAGTTGTTCGACGCTCTGGGGGTCATCGTGGGCTGCTGATTAGGGGCTGGCTTTGGCCCGGGAGGCCGTCAATCGCCGGCCGGGTAAATGTGGGCCAGGGTTCGCCCTGGCCGAAGCCCGTTATCTCGCCGAGCTGGGCTTCCACGGAGTCAGGGCGGCAAGCGGTGTTGCAGGAATGCGCACTCGGGTCGTTGTCGCCAGGCTGTGCGCGCCACACGCGTAGCCTGCTTCGTGGAGCGTGGGCTCGCAAACTAATCCCCTTCAACCAACTCTTTTGTTCCTGTGTGTTGTTTTTTCCCCTTGATGAAAAAGCTCTGAAAACTTCAAGCGTCTCCTCAACTCATATTCATAACATGCAGCCATCTATTTTCATATATGTCAGTAGCTTTGAACATTTGAACCTAATGTTTCTTCTCATGCATGTAGTGGCTTCGAATGTTTTTTTCTCATGTGGTGCACGTAACTAAATTAATTCACTATTTGGTTTACAATAAAGCTGTTACTTCAACCTATGCCAAACCATCTTCTAACACTAACCGGCCAGAAGACAGAGTTTTTCAGTTTTTGCAGCTGGGAGTCACGCCAAATCATAATATACACAATACATAAATACAAATGGATTGACCATCTATATATATATAATTATTATTACACCATACGGTGCAGACAGCCAAGAAATAAGAGCTTCACCAGGCGCCAGTTTCTGATGGCATTAAGGGGTTGGTACTATAATATCCTATTTCACCTTTTAATTAACAATCGGTAATTAGCTAAGCTATGACAGTTATAGCGTTCTATCGAGTTCCTCTTCTCTGTTCATCAGCCTAGACAGCGCGTCCACCTCCAAGCCACAATTTTTGCCGTATGTACACTTGTACAGTTAGCATATGCACTGTCAGTGGACACAAGCCAACAGCCAGGTACGAAGAGCCGAGAGCAGGATAACATACTGTACGCTTACAGGCCGTGTGCAGACAAGGCAGCGCCTAAGAAGATATTAGCAATTTGGTGAATTAGCTAAGCAAAAGACTAAATGCATTCTCACGCACTGTCTCTGCAAAGCCAAGCGGCTCAGTTTAGTCCCAAACCGCTAGTCACTCTCCGAGCAACTCAGCTTAAGAAGGAACACTTCCCGCGCGCCAGCCGCCGAGCTCTCGGTCGCGCGAGCCTGTCACTCTAGTCAGCTTTTTTTTTTTTTTTTTTTTTTTTTTTTTTTTTTTTTTTTTTTGAACTTCCACTTTATTTATTCATGGAAGAGTACTTGATTACAAACGCCGAAAAGGCGGCGATAAAAACCAGGACATGTCTGCTTTGTCTCTAATAGCAAAGAACTTCTAAATATCGCGATGAGCATCTACATTCAATCTCCTATTTTTAGTGTACAAAATTTGCATGTAGAAATTCTTTTGCTTTCTCCTTGATTTCTTTGACGATCTGTCCATACAGGCCCATCCACTGACCCCTCAAATTCCTTATCATGTTCTCATGATCCGACACAACCGTGATGGAATTTGAGTTAATATCTGCTGCGAGATCCAACCCTTCCCCGCAAGCAAGGGCCCATTTGTTCGAGGTCTCTTATCCCCTCCATAACCAAAATGAAGCACCCAAGAATTTCCCTCGGTCTCTTGCTATCGCCGCCAAAGCCGACCTTCGGAATTCTTGGAAAGAGTCTATCGTGTTTACCTTCACCATACCCGCTGGGCGGTACACATCCTCTTCTGCGAGCTCGGTTGCACCACGCTGGGCACGCCATGGGCTTAAGCTCTTGTAGATCCTCACAATACTTATTGACAAATATATCGTTGACAAGGGACTTTGATACACGCCCTCGTGAATAGCTTTCCGCCGTGCATACCAAATTGCCCACAATGTCATCTGCAACTCATTTGCGTCTTCGTGCGGCGGGGGTTTCAAACAAATTCGTTATCCACCCCTTCGCATCAATTTCTTGTGTACTTGCATAAGTGCTCACCTATCTCTTCCTTCTCTAGTGCCCACACGCGCCCAGCCATGTAACACTCAAGCGCAGAGTGCCTCCATGAGTCATCCTCCCCACAGATTGGACACTTCGCATTATCTCGCCATGTTTTACGTGGTGAAGAAGATCAGGTGATGGTATAGAAACTTTGGCTAGCCGCCATAGAAAGATGCTGATTTTGGAAGGTACTTTGACTTGCCATAAAGATTTCCACTCCATCTCTTCTTTCTTTCTATCGATCTTGAGGCGTTACGAGGCTAAACACCTCGATAGCTCAGCATTCGATATGCTGATCTAATCAGAACACACCATTCTTCTCATGATGCCATGCCCAAAAGTCGGTTTGAATCCTATGGCTCAATGGAATCACGAGGATGATCTCACGCATCTGTGCGTGAAGAATTGTTGCACTTTACGGCGATCCCACGACTTCATGGTGTGATCAATTAATTAAACTCACCATCACTGGCGGATTAGAATCCATGCCCGGGATGGGGCGTCGCATACCATCAACGGGAAGCCAGTCATCAGACCATACATGCGTTGATTCACCATCTCCAATTCTTCTGACAAGCCCCTTGATGAGAACCTCTCTTCCTTCCAAGATAGAGCGCCACACCTTGGACGGTGAATGTCCCAAGCTGGCATTTAGGAACTCAGTATCTGGAAAGTATACCGCCTTGAGTACCCTAGCACTCAGCGTGCTCGAGTCACACAACACCCTCCATGCTTGTTTTGCGAGCAAAGCCAAGTTGAAAAGCTCAAAATCTCTGAAGCCTAAACCCCCAAGAAATTTTGGCATAACTATATCATCCCATGCAACCCAGCATGTCTTCCTTTTACCTTCTTTGCTTCCCCACCAGAAACTTCTGACTAGGCTTGTCAGATGTTTGCATAAGCCCCTGGGTAGCTTGAAACATGACATAGAATAGGTGGGAATCGCTTGCACCACAGATTTGATCAGTACTTCCTTGCCACCGGCCGAAAGACACTGCTCCATCCAACCTTGGATCCTCGCCCACACCCTGTCTTTTAGGTATTTGAATGCACCATTAGACGAGGAACCCACATCTGATGGCATCCCCAAATATTTTTCATTAACACCTTCATTGTGAACATTGAGGATTGTTTTGATATCATCTCTGACACCCTGATGACATTTCTTGGCAAAGTATATTGAAGATTTCTGCTCATTTATCTGTTGCCCCGAAGCATCACAATATGTCACTCTAGTCAGCTGGAGGGCTAAAGAGTTGGTGTGGTGAAATGGTTCTGGCCCCGGCCCCAACGGTTTGGGCCTTTGCCTGGGTTGTGAGTTGTCTTTGAGCCTAGGAAATTGGTGAGGTTCATCCGTCTTGCACGGAAGGGCAAACCCGAACCGGATTATTTCGTTTCGGAATTAGGAAGAACGGTCAGCCCAGTGGGTTGCCGGAGCCCAAGCTGCGTCTCGTCATGTGCCCATACGGGTGGTCAAAGGGAGGAGGCAACAAATCCCTCTGATCTTTCCCATTAAGGTACCCGGGGCTCGTATGGACACTCCCTGGCTCACTCACTAACCCCTCCCATCAACTCTTTTTACTATCACTTCATTTAGAACTTTTGTTCTAAGATTTGACGGAAATCTTTTATCATCGATATAATCGTTTTTGGCTAAACTTGCATACGTTCATGATCTAGATTAATCTGTCTGAATGTTTTCAGAACAGGAGGAGAAATGCACTGCACTTTCAGGTTCAGTACAACAATCATGAAGTTACATGCTATACTGTGTTACATTATATAATTAACCCATACTACACACTACTACACTGTGTTGGTTTTCCATAATTTCAAAAATGTTTGCTCAACATATAAGCACAGAAACTGAACTTTGCTCAGGTTCCGCCTTTTTGGTTTTCGCAACCCCAAAGCCAAAATACAGAGATTATGGCTTCAAATTTATTTTGTGCCTGAAATTTAATATCTTTACTTTTAAAAGTATGTGTGTTTCTTAGTTATTAGTTCACTAAGGCTTCTCCTGCTGATTATCCAAATTGTTGGATTTGGTATATAGAGGTTATAAAACACGATCATTATAATCCGCGCGCACTACTACATTTGTTTTCAAACTTTAAATATATTTCAGTGCCGTATGACTTTTCTTATATATCGTGGTTTCCTTTTCCTGAAGTATTGTTCAGATGCTAACATACAGTAGCTCTCAGAATTGATCCACAGCAACGTCTCACTAAGACGCTAAGCAGTTTCAGTATCTGCGTGCAGCTCGAACACCAATTTCTCAATACATATTAGCAACGGCGTGTTGAATATGCAGTCCATGTACTCGCAAGAGTATTTCACATCAGTATCACTAAGCTGGAGTAACTAGTTGGCTGACTGCTTGTGGGACACTCCCACCTCCAAGATTTTCCTCAACAGTGTAATGCTTACCAGTTATCAGAAACATAAACAGGACGGAAGACATCAGACGGAAAACAACGATTATATTGAGAAAGCTAGGCTACACGATGCAGTACAAGGTTGTATGTTACTGTCCTTGTTAGCTAACATACCTATCCAATCTGCGGTTTGCAAATTGAACAGCGGTGTACTCATTGATACTGCGGTGCCATCTAGTTCTTGCCTCTGCCCAAGGCATGGTGGTCTGTGGTATAGGATCCTGGTCAGTGTGAAATCTAGATTAGCTGGACCGAATCTTCGTTTGTCCTCCGCACCTCACAACTATTCCTTTTTTTGCTTTTGTTACTGGACTTAGTAAAGGTTGACAAGCAAGTGATCGCTAAAAGCACCACACCAACAACAAAAACTGCAGGAAAAAAAAAAGGAGATTAGGAAGATTTCCAAAGATCCAACGCAAAACATCCACAAGACTGTCCAGGGGTTTATAATGTAGATTTACATATATGATTAGAATTGATTGACATGGGTGTGAGTAGCATACCAGCTATGATGACAAATAACATCAGAGCAAGCCGGTATCGTGTTAGCCATGGGAGCTCCGTTTCGAGAGTACAGTGACGCCGGAATGTATGGGGTTGTCTTTTCATTGCGTGCACATCCGAGGGCTGAAGTTCAGATATAGGGAACTCTACACTGTGAACAGAACGACCCTCAACATCTTTTTAGTTCAAGTTTAATCTGCGGAGGTACAGTGTTCCAATCAATCTGAATTGCTCCGAAATTTGGTAGGCCTGCAACAGCATAACACAAATGATTCAACAGTACAAGTAAAACCAAATAGAACACAGCAGAAATAAGATAAGCATAGAGAAATCTTAGCAATGCCTTAAGATGTACTAGACAACATTTACAGCATAAATGAACCACATTTTTTTGGAGAGTTTTAGTTTTGTCCAGAATCAACAGCTTACTGGTTCAAAAATAATAGATAGGACCGTTGATCTTAAAAAAAAAAAAAAAAAACTAAGAAATCCAGTAAAACAAAACAAGCTATCCGACACTGATGGATTCATACTTATAAGGTTCTACGCAAGAAAGAGTTGTACCTGTTGTGCATGATTTATACAGGCAATTTGGACTCAAAACTCGCATGGTAGTTGGTGTTAGTACTGCCAGAAGTCTCATAAGAGGTTGAAATACTTCTGGCACAGCGTTGTCGACAGACTGGGTAAGACCACTCGACGTAACATCGTAGGACGGGTATTGAGTTCCACAGTCAAATCTGGTGATTTCTCCGAAATGGACATCCCCACTAATAAATATCACTCCAGGTCTCTGCAAATAGTCACATAGTCCATTGATGTTTCATAAGAGTAACGAACACATAAACGTCAGGTATCACGGTATCTTCTAAAAGTCTCAGGATTCCTTCAAAAGTTAATTGAAGGAGATATGCTAGCAACTACTGCACTCTATTATATATGGAACGGCTTAGGCCCTGAATAATAGCTTATACACAGGAAAGTAATAGTAACCAACCTTACTACTATCAATCAATCTGAACAGCCTTTCTCTCTCCCTTGGGAAGCGTGCCCAGGACTCCACATAGAACAGAGGCCCAGTAGTGGCTGAAAGATTAGACAGTACCTGTACATTGGAACATAGCTATTATATTATACAAATTGAAGTTACACTGCATATAGCGTATAAAAAATGAAAGGAAATGCAATTGCTTATTATAGTGAAAGCATTAAGACATAAAATATAGAGTGATGAATCAGTAGGATATTCTCTGCCCAATGAAGAACTGCCAAATAGGTGGATGTATTATTCAAATTCCGTCACCAAATACAATCACATGTAACATCTGTTTTATTTCAGGGAAAAAAATAGCCTACCAAATAATACCAGATATTTTATACTATCACTAAAATAAAACTTGTGGTGAGGTGCATCTCCATATACAGATTTCTGACATTATAAAAGCTTGTGAAGTTATTTTTTTCAAAACTTCTATGCAGCCCAGTGGTATATGATTTCTATCTGGCCATTTCGGTTCCTGGCTAGATCAGTTTCTTTTAAAAAAAACGCAGGAGAGCTACGTTTCATTGTATTATAGAGAGCAAAATAGGAGGGTTCCCCAACAGGATCCTCACTCATACAGGGACTAAATATGAGTGAGGCGATTACACATACTCAAGATATGAACACATAGGAAATAAACATGACTCGACCGTAACTAGAAGGACCTAGTCTGACAGCGCCAAACCTAACCCTTCTAGCTTATTTGCCCCAGCCATGCACCAGAGACTGTACTCATCCTTCAGCTCACTCCAAATCAAGCTAATCGAAGGAGAAGCCCTCTCAAAAACACATGCATTCCTATGCTTCCAAATAATCCAGGCCCCTAGAATAATTAAGGAGTTCACTCCTTTCCTGTGCTCCATGTTAACTCTGTTTATTGTCTTGCCCCACCATTCAGCGAAACTCACTTCATTTTGATGTGGGACACAATCTGCTAGGCACAAAGGAGAGAATAATTTGAACCAAACTTGTCTTGCCACCACACAAGAAGTTAACAGGTGTAGGATTGTCTCATCCTCTTGATTGCAAAGGGGGCATTTGTCCAGAAGTGGAGGCCCCTCTTAGCGAGCCTATCTGCCATCCAACATCTATTACGAATTGCCAACCACAGAAACATTTTGCATTTGCTCATAATCTTCTGTGGTTCAAAGGTCACAGCACCACAGAAGGAAGCCTTATAGGCAGATTTGGAAGAGTAACAACCACTTACGTCTAGCCTCCATGTATGACGATCCTCTTTGTCAGTCAAGTTAATTCCCCAGAGACAATCCCAAATCAGTTTTTGAAGTACATTTTTTGGAAGTTTTCAACAAGTATAGATATACGTGAAATAATAGGTTTACCTGGATCGAAGATCCAATGATGGTGATCTCTGATTGAGGACCATGAAGCTCCCTCTCTAGCCACTGCCACTGGGGATCTCCCAGAATAGTTCCATCACTTAATAGCGGGTCTCTGTGATATCTGGTATCCAGCAAGATTATCTGCAATACTGTGCTGTTACCTTTAATTCAAAATTGATAATAAAATACAATTTACTACAGAAGGGGCAAAGACACTAGTTCATATTTCTTTTATTTAGCCCGGTGGATGGCCATCCTAGACCTTATTACTTGAAACATCTACTGGGATGATGCTTTACATTGGTTGGGACATGCAGAGATGCTGTGTACGTTGTAGCGATGTACTAAACTTAATAGGGCAATATCTGGTGTAAATTGGATAAATATCAAATATCCATAAAACTTAAAGATGTAATGTTATGACCAAGAGTGTGTACACGCGCAGGGGCAAAGCTAGTGGCTAAGTCCATGCGCCAGCTAGGGGCTGTTAGGCCCAATCGGGTGTTACCCTGAGTCCTAGGAGGATTGGTTAGAGTTTGGTTAGTCAGAGTCTTGATAGGAGATTTGGTTAGCAGATTGGTTAAGATTAATAGGAGTTTGTTAGAGTTGAGATCATATTGTAAGGACTATAAGAGTCCCTGTCGATTAATGAAAGACTCAGCCCAGGATTGAGATTTATATCTCCCTACGGGCTCCTGGCATCGCTCTCCTATTCCCCGTCTTCCTGTTGTCGCGCGAACCACGGCACCGCTGCGCCGCTGCCAAACACCGCGACAGCTCCTCCGCACTCCCGCCCGTACTTCCTTCGCAGCAAGACCGGCGTCGTACCATGTAACATATCGCGTATGTTTTAACGAGGTACTAAACTTAACAGGGTAGTATCCGGTGTAACAAGTTGGATAAATATCAAATTTTATGTGAAGTTCTCAAAGTCAACATATGTAAGAGGATATGCTCTATATCACTCAAAAATTTGAACCCAAGGCTACCAGATATCAAAGGGGGAAGCAGTATAGAAATGTGTAGCATCGCTATTTATTGTTGAACACACACTTTCCTATTGTTATTATCTTGCGAAACTTTAAAATACAAAGCAATAACTGGGTTCAAATTCAGAGCAGCAAGCTATTGAAAACTTGGACATCAGTACCAATGGCTGAGATAAGCTTGCATTCAAAGAACAAATAACCAAGACCAAACAGAGCTAAGATAACCAGAAGGGCTACATAATCCATTTTGAGAATTTGTTTTGAAGGAAATTTTACTAGAGTCACAATAATGAAAACAAGGAGACAATAGCAAAGACTCAAAGAATCACGAGTTAACAACAAAATTGAATAAGAAATTAGAATAGGAAAAAAAAAAGTACAATGATGAGTTATATGATATATCACCCCATTTTGAATAAGAAATTGGGTAAATCTTCTCTATTTAACAGAAAAATTGAACATGACATAATAAGATCATAAGAGACTACACCTTCACACGTTTTCCTTCAGGACCAAACATGTATGAGGCATAAACACCAGCTTGTTTCCTCCTAAACAAACAACAACAGAGTATTAAATTATCAGGCAGGGACATTTCTTTCCTTGTTGACAGTTAAAAAAATATATGATTATTATGAGACATCTGGAGGTGTATGTCTGTATGTATGCACATCTTGAAACTCAAACAGAAATGTCTGGTCAAATCCTGGAAGAAGACTTTAATGTTACTGTGACCACAAAAGTAACAAGGAAAATAACATTAGAGCAACAATGGCAATAACATTCCAGTCTACCTTAAATTCCAATAAAGAATGCAACTACAAACAGATGGAAAATGGAAGGAATTTACCAGAAAGTTGCTACAACTATTGAACTATATATATATGTTACAGAACAGAACAAGAGCAGATATTAAGGAACATAAAAAGAGACAACTCCTGCCGTTCCCTTAGGATTAAAAACCTACATATATGTTAGACTTGCAAAAAACAAAGGCTGGAGGTAAATAAAAATCTAAATGAGATCAAGCTGTAATAGACACGACTTGATAAGTTGGAATAAATGCTGTGATCCGTGCTGCAGAGCAAACAATAGAACTCACTATGATGGTTAAAGGATATAAGAAAATTAAACAGATGTTTGAGTGTCCAAGTTTTAAAATGAATGCCCCAGTTGTATTTGTAGTGAAGGATGCTGTTTTGTAATGAACAAATAAAGGCAGTGGACGTGGACACAAGTATGTAAAACAGGTTGTAGGACAATGCTTTAAAGAAAACAAATAATAACTTACCAATGTGCTCGGTCTGACTACACAACATAAACATGAAAAGAAGAAGATTAACTCCAGTGCTTCTAAGTGCATACCGTTTACTGTCTTGAGGTTCATCCAAGAAATCTAACAGAAGCCTTTGAGTAATCACTTTCCCACTAAACTCTTTTCCTGCATCATTCAATCCATAATCATGGTCATCCCATGTTCCAATAACCTGCAATTGCTGAATTTCAGTAGTGACACCACACCAGTTTCTCATGTTTCAGGAAGAGGAAAACTGTAATAAACACCACAGATGGAGATTAAAAGTCTATCGAGAATGCCTTCTTCTCTGCCATTGAACCAACTTGGGGTGGGGATTGCATTCTAGTATATTCGATTTTGTCATTATTGTAGTGCCGTGTCATCATCATATCCATGCTACTGTACATCTTATCGTAGTATCCCAATATAACCCTCAAATCTCATGAGGCCATGACACGAAATTAAAGGTGACAAAGCAATTAGTGAGGAGCAAACGAAACGAGCAGCTGCGATCGTCCAGGCCTGACCTGAGCGGTCTCCCTGAGCCTGGCGTACCCGGGCTGCGCCCTGGCGAGCTGGTACCGCCTCCGCAGCTCCTCCTCGGTGGAAGCGTAGAAGCGCGGCGCGTTCTTCCAGGGCCCCACGGTGCGGTCCCTGCCGAAGACCCGGAACGGGCGCTTGTTGTCGCCGTAGACGTTGTCCCCGAGCCAGACGAACACCTGCGGTGCGAACCCGACGACGGCGTCCCAAATGGGCTGCACGCACGACGAAACGAAACAATCCCCGTCACAACCAATTGATCGAAATGGGCGTGGGGCGTACGTTCCGTCGACCACCTGCGGCTCGCTCTGGTTGGCGCAGGATCCGAAGGCGATCCTGGACACCACGGCGTCGTCGGGGTCGGGGTCGGGGCCGGCGCGGGCGGATGGGGACAGGATCAGGCAGAGGAGAAGCAGCAGGAGGTGGTGGTGGAGAGGGAAGGTGGCCGCCATTGCGGCTGGCTGAGCGACGTACGAGCGAGCGATCCCGGCAGCACGCGAGACGAGACGAGACGCCGAAGACGGCGAGGAGAAATTCTCAATTGCGAGGAGAGAGATGGGATATCCCAATTTCCAAGGCGCCGGATCCCAGGCAGGACAGGAGAGGCCGAGAGGTGGACGTGTGGGTGGTGGTGGGGGCGATGGCGATGGCGATGGCAGACGCAGAGAGAGCGAGCTCGAAGAAAGCTGGAAGCTCCTTGTTTGTTTGTTTGTTTTAACTAATTTTAATAACTACGTATATGCGGTGGAATTGTGTGGAAATCTGCGTGCGGTGTTCCTCTTCTGACCGACCATTACTTGGTTAACAAACAAACCACGCCGTGATGCTGTTTCTAGAGAACAACACGCCGGGATTTGCAGTGTCAGGCTCATCGAATTCCCTTTTTCTCGTGGTGAGAGACTTGATTGGGACGAAACTGCAGCAGCCTTTCCGGCATTTGCAAAGGATGGAGGGCCAAAAGGCGTGCGTGATCCGGAGTGAAAAAGCTCCCAGCTTGCTCCGTCTAATTTACGTTTCACCTTTTGCTTGAGATCATCAAGAAACTTTGCTACATTGCAGCAAACTGCGAAAGGGCATCACGTTACTTACTATTCATGCTGAAGTTTCCATTTCGAGCTTTCCAGAGCTGTCACCTCCGTGTTAAGCAGATTTAAGCTAGCTTTTAAAGCGGATTCAGAACAGTGTTCTTCCTTCACCACCATTGCGATTAACATGAGTACCTAGTCAAATATCTGCACCATTGCTTACAGGGACATTATAGTTAAGCTTCGGCGCGAAGCAAATTATCAGAGGCTTTAAGACCTTATGAACGCTGCAAAACCAGCCTCTCAAGCATCAGATTCCACCAAATACATAGCAGCTACATGCTATTTTCTACCAACCATTCCAGATCACCACAAGTACTAAAACAAATTGATAGAGGAGCCATGAAAGAAACTACCCAGATTCGGACAGGTTGCCAATCTGCAAGCCTGCAACTCGGTACAGAAAAGATCCTATTACATACAGTCAGGAACATAGTACATGGTCAACGAAGAACCTACATTGCATCCCATCTATCTAGTCTAGATTCCAGCAACATATTACAGGCCATTGCGTTGCATCAGTTTATGTTCCCCCAGATGGCTTGCCCCGAGGTCACTTTGTTGCTTGGCCTTGCTGTCAGTTCATACAGGATCCGAGCAAATGTGTCTGAGTATTTCCCTTCTGATGTCAGGATCTCAGCAAAAGTGTTCTCGTGCACAAGGAGATGCATCCTGTTTTGAGGCTCAGAGACGAGGCTCTCCAGTATCATCGACGTCTTCCTGCAGACCTCAGGCACAGGATCGCGGCATCTTCACGATCTTTAGGAGTCTATCGACAGCCCTGGTTCAATTGACACGTAAATTTTACAGATTGTTAATGCCCCATCTCCAATATTAGGATGCTTTGTCTAATTGTATCAAGCAGACATTTACCATCGCTCACTGGCAAGCTTAAGCCTGCAATCCATATTCACTTCGGCTACATTGTACAGTGCACTAACAGCAGCAGCCTGTGCATCATATGCTGGTACACTCAATAGGTCAACTAGTCGTTTGTATATCTGCATCAAGTAAACCAATGTAAGTATATCTGCATCATATGCTGGTACACTCAATAGGTCAACTAGTCGTTTGTATATCTGCATCAAGTAAACCAATGTAAGTATGACACCTAAAGAGCTGAGAAAACAGATAGCTTTTTCCGAATCCATCTGCATGCCATACAATACAACAGTAAATACTACTGCTAAATACAAACAGTGATCCAAATTCCAAAAAACATTTACCTGTGGAATGACAGGAAGAAGAAATGGCTCGTTGTCTGGATTTATTATCAGACGACCAATCAATTCAGCAGCGGCACAGTGCCATGGCTTCACAGAAGAAGAAAGCATACCCATTATGGCCTGAACTGCTCCTTTCTCACTACATTGGCAAAGAGCAGGCAAATCAGTAAACTTCAAGATAGAAATGAATTGGCAAGGAATAATGCAGTTCTAGACTCGTAACTTACGTCATTTTAATGAACGATGGTTTTGATGAGCTGAAGATCCTCAGGTCCAACACAGGTGCTAAATTGACAAGGGTCTCCACCATGTTTGTTATGAGCTCATCATCTTCTGTTCAATGACAAATAGCAGTACAATATGAGTTCCCAATTATGTATTAAAGTCTGTCAGAAAAATGGGTAGATTTAAATTTAATCTGCCATGACATGTCACATAGCCCAGGATAAATAGCTCACTCAAGTTGCAGATAGTCGAATAGGAGTAGTGGAGGTTGAACTGGTCGGTGCATGCAACTCAATACATACCCAAAAATACAAATAATTTTCACATGATCCATATTTTGTAGAGTTAGACCAAACACAAAGTTAAAATAGGAACCATAAATAGCCAGTTTCTTTGCAAAGCTTGTGGAGAACCAAGCAATAGCTCGGTTGCAGAGCCTCCAGTTGAGAGGCTGTCCACCCAGGTGTTCACAGCCACAGGCCCTGTGCGTGCCTACTGGCACCTTAAGACAAAGCCAAGGGAAGTCACCTCGTGGGGATTTTTCGCAGAGCAATAATAAGCCTAGATGGAGCATATATGCTGGTAATAATTGGACAAAAATAAACTAGAGCAAATTTGAAGAGTCAAACACATTCATGTTGCCTCATTTGACCATAACAAGTTAATCTATAAACTAAAAAACAAAGACACGGGACAATATTTCAATATTTACCTCTATTCTGGTCTTCTAAGCAGTGAAATACAGTCTCCAAGCAATGCCTATGTTGAACCATGATAATCTCATTTTCTGGCATAAAAGAGAAATTGCGGATTATATTGGAGGCTGCAATAGCGCACTGCTGCCTTTCTGCCCTCCCTTCATCATCATTGTTAAACAAGCCATCCTCATCAAACCAAAAGCTTGCAGTGCGCTTCTTCGTGACACTGGAGTCTTCCGTCTTTGATTGATCATTATTAGAGGTACTGTAATTAACACATTTTATAGAACATAAGCATGCTAGCAAGGGCCATGGATACTGAGATGGGTTGTCAGGATCTTGGTTAAGACTAGTAACAACATACGTGGCAGTGTCAGAGTAGACTTTTTCCATGTTCTCCTGACCAAAGCCCGTGAGTGTTTGTGTTGGCACCCAAAGTTCTTACCCTGGGTGGTTTCATATGGTCCTTAGGCATTGAAATATCTCTCCATTCATCAATCTGCACAAGATATCAAAGCATAAGACAGAATGCAAGAGAAATGGTAGTTTTTTTTTTTTTTTTTTTTTTTTTTTTGAGGAAATACACTGGAACATTAGTATGTTCCTTAGCTAGAATTTAATTTGGTATAAGAAACATATGAATACGATGAGATGAGAACCAGTAGTAATTGAATGCCTCATTTGACTTTATTAGGGAAAAAGTTTATTGTTAGTTATCAACACGACAGACGCTTCCACAGTTAAATCTCTATCTGCTGCATTTCCTCTCTCTCCCTCTCTCATCTCCATGTAAATGATGCGACTGCCATGCCACATGATAAAAAGAATGTTGCCGCTACCAAATCACCAAAAAAAACACCTACACTCGCCCTAGGGCATGGTTCACACCTGTTTTATATGATTCTGGACGAAATAGGGTGAACCCTTCTGGGATATGGGGAGAACTCTGGGAAGCCTTATCCTTGCTTTTTATTGCATCATTTAAGATAAAATTAAAACAAGAGAAAGTTTGGGAACCATAATTAGATGACCTTTTTTTCCTTTGTATTATAGCTACAAACCTACAGTGGCAATGATGCAGTGCCACATCATAGTACGCATGAGGCCATTATCATTTTCTTCAATGTATATCTCAAAGGGTAATGCAATTGCTAATTGATTAAATCTAATTCAAATGCATTCTAATGCAAATACAACTAGCACTCATTAGCCAGACAGAACAAAGATTACGATAGAAACATTTTATAAAAAGAAATTCCATGATTAAGTAAAAGATACATACAACTTGAAGAAGAGCATCTAGGAGCCCAGGAACTTTAGCAAGAGGTGTTGTATCACGTCGTTGGTCGTCCTTCTCCTTAAATGAGAGTACTGTAAGGGCATTCAATGCCCACAGTATCTCTGACTTCAACCCACTTTGCAATGCAAGGACAATTCTTTTGTTGTTTTGATCTGTCAAACAGCCAATGCTGGTAATCATTATTAGGAAATGATTACTTGTGCAGTTCAAGCACATGATGAAGAACATGAGATATCATCTCTAACAAATGGGATAAAACAAGAGTAAAATCGGACAGTACAGACTATGCATCTTAAATATTGAGAGCAGGATCACAAAAAAAAGGTGGTCATAATTGTAGCATGCGATGATTTGTGAGCTATACAAAACATCTGTTTTTCCTTGTCAAAAAAAAAAAATCTGTTTCCAGACTGGGAAAATAAAAAAACATGTGCACACATTATAAATCTGTATAGTAAAAGTGCTTGGCTGCTTGCACCTACATACACTTTCAAGCAAGGATATGTGGTGTGCACAAGTATAAAAATATTATCTAAGTCCAATTTTTATTCATCGCATAGAAACTCAGCTCTCATTTGATAGAGCTCAGCCAGATATGAAATTTGTCAACCAAATTAAAGTGGTTTAGATATTTATATTTACTCTAGAATAGAAACACAATGATACAATACAACCAAGTAATCTCAATGTAACCCAGTTCATGTATTTTAGAGCAAGCAAGGAATACCCAACTTCAACAACTCCTGGAACTGGAGCTGCGCAATAAAGGTTTGGCAGCCATGCAACAGAAATCATTACAGCTAACTTGGCTTGCAACAAAATTCAAACTGTATGAAGCGTATTACAAACTTCTAAGAATAAATAAAAAAGAAAGGCCGTGGGTTCGAAGCAGCCTCTCTGCAGATTTTGCAGGGGGGAGGCTTGCCTCGGTTTTTCCCTTCGGTCTGCCCTTTACTGAAATACTCTCTAAATTCGATATTAAGGTCAGATTCAAAGCTGTTCGGAACTCTATAACCTAATCTAGACCTGAATTATGTGTGTAAGCATTGGAGGTGGAGCAGTGGTCTGGCAGATGGCCCGTTAGTGTTCACACTGTTTTGATAAAGGGTCCAGTTGTGAGGTCAAACTTTTTCCATTATGTGCAAACTTTGCTACTCTGCATGAATGTTTTCAGAGTATAAGCTGGCATCTGAAGGGAGCAGAAAGTTAAGCTAAATTAGCCCTGTAAATCTTATCTTAGTTTGTATGACTGATGGTTATTTTTCTCCCAAGATTTTATTCAACAGTCTACACAATTACACAACGATTTTGCAGTAATAGCTCAGCATAGTGGCTTTGCCAAGACAAACATGGCAATGATGTTGCTTCTGAGAAAACAAGCCACAACAAACTGACCCCAGATCTCCCCCTATAAAACGTGCACTCAGATGCGAAAATCTTGGACCCCCAACGCATTATACCTCCAATGCCAATACCAAAAAAATACACGGACCTGTGCGGCTCCAGCTGATTATTCATGGTCTAAAGCCCCTAATTTGCATCCAACAACTCTACCCTAAGGAACGGAGGCAAGGGGCACAATTCAGAGGACCAGCACCCCTTCAGGCTCCATGCCCTAGAAACCCATATAGGCTCAAATGAACTGCACAAACAGACGAATGAGCGGATTACCTGACAGGGCTGATAGGACTTGGAGGGACGGCCCGACCAGCGCGGCGGACGCACCCGGGTCGACGACCGCCGCCGCCGCGGCAGCGGCCGCGGCTCCGCCGCCGGTGGTGCTCCCGAACGGGCGGCCACGCTTCGCCGGCGTGCCTCCACCGGACCCGCCAGACTTGCCTGTCTGCTTCTGCATAGCTAGGGTTTTGGAGCTCGGAGTTGGAGCGCGGAGTGAGGGAGAACGTCGTGGTCGGAGCTCGGAATTGGGTGGGCACCGGCGGCACCGCAACGGAGGCAGACAAGGGTGGCCGCAGGATCTTTCCTCGGATGGTAGAGATTGAACGGACTGCTCGCCGTAGCTCTACAGATCTGGCGATTCAAGGTGGGCCCGGTAGCCGTCCGTTCGGCAGGTTGCAGCTGCTGAGAATTTTAAAAGCAAAATGCAAGGGTCTTCTTTCAAGATCATGATAGGCAACTCAATATGACATTATCTAGCACATTGTGCCTTCAGGAGAAGCTTAGGATCTACAGGCTTTTTCAATGTAATTTACTTTAATACCCTGCACCAGAGCCTTTGTCCTCTAAAGGAGGCGCTACAAAATGTACACTACCAGTTGTACATCCCCTTAACAACGGTTTGCTGTTAATTTTAATGAAATTGTTTGTTGTCAAAAAAAAAGTGCCAGCTCTTCTAAAAAAAAAGTGCAGTCCAACGTCTTATAAAAAATGTTGTCAAAAAAAATTAAAAAAGGGGCTCACAAAAGAAATGGCAAAGGTCATTGGTTGGGAGCTCTCACTCGAGATTCAAATCTTGGGTGCGACACATTATCCCTGGATTTATTCTAGAATTTTCCTAAGAGTGGTAGGCGACGTCCCCCACTCAACAGTGAGGGCGGTTGTGGTGATTTGGTGAACTTAAATATTTGTCGACTCCTTCCTTCGAAGGTGCTCATAGGCTGTTTAAAATCTTTGCACCACAACTCCTATTATTTTGATGAAGATTTATTAGCCAAGATCATCACTGCTAACATGATCATGTATCTCCTTTTATATTGTTTTGATGAAGATTTATTGGCCGAAGATCATCACTGCTAACATGAGCATGTATCTCCTTTTATTTCATTGATGTATGCATTTTATTTTAGGGAAAACATTAGAGATTCCCACAACAAATATTAGGAGTAAGAAAGGAATGTTTTTGTAATTTGGGAGTTTCTTGATTGCCCTCCTATCTTAATCTTAGTTCAACGTGTCTTTAACCTGTTTAAAATCTTTGCGCCACAACTCCTATTGTTTTGATGAAGATTTATTGGCCGAAGATCATCACTGCTAACATGATCATGTATCTCCTTTTATTTCATTGGTGTATGCATTTTATTCTAGGGAAAACCTTAAGAATCCCGACAAATTTTAGAAGAAGAAAGGAATGTTTTAAGTAATTTGGGAGTTTCTTGATCGCCCTCCTATCTTGATCTTAGTTCAACGTGGACAACCGGTTCTCCAACGCCTAAAATTTAGAAAAAAAAAAAAAAAAGTATGGCTCACACCTTCACTTGCTTCATGACAAATGGACAGTTCTTTGTAAACCTTGCGGTGAAATATGGGTGCAACTACGGTATAGCTACAGAGAAGCACAATCGTTTCATCACTATTTTCAAAGTATTAGGGAGTAGTCACCCTCTCTGCATTCCTTCTAAACAATTTCCTGAAGTCAACGAAAGGGTTATTTAATAACAAACAAAAAAGAGCTAGCTAGGTTCACTTGCTTGATCTTGCTCTATGACAAATGCTACATTATCATGTGAGCAAATTATTTTCTTAGCCCTTTTAGTTTCTTAGCCCTTTGTCCGGTGAATTTGGTTAGTTGGACACTTTAGAGTTTTGGTTAGTTTCTTAGTCCTTCAATTCTATGATTTAACGGGGTTAAGTGGTACGTGAAATCACTATTTTCTTAAAATAATCCACAATAATGGGGTCGTATGCGTTCGATGTCTAGAACATATGTACGTTGATGACCTAGAACATATGTACGTTGATGACCTTTTTTTCGTTGGCGTCGAGAGGAAAATGGTCATTTCATGTACTACTTAACCCCCAAGTTAAGTCAAGAAACCGACGGAAGGGCCAATCAAAATAATCAAATTCGTAAAAAAAAAGAACCAAGTGATACTATAAGTAGGGTCAAAGATATAATTTGCTAATTAAAAAAATTTAGAAAAAACAGTTCTAGAAAAAAAAGAGTTGGTGAGAGGGGTTAATGAGTGAACCAGAACCTCCACACGGGAGAGCCCTTCAAACCTTCCCGGAAACCCAGGGAGATAGGCAGGGGCCCAGCTGCCGGGCCATCCTGCCTGGCTCAGACTCGGATGGTCCAGCCCCGCATGTCAGACTCGGATGGTCCAGCGACTCCAGCCCCGCATGGAAACCCAGGGAGATACAGCAGGCCCAATTACTGGACCATCTTGCCTGGCTCAGACTCAAATTTCAGTCTTTTTTTTTTTCTTCATAAAGAACCAGGCTCAGATGCCCTTTCGGCGGGCTCCCCAGGCCAATGCCCGTCTCGGGTGAGCTGCTGGCTCAAACTCACAACCCAGGATGAGGGGACCAGATTTCATCAATACAAGGATGAGGCCAATTTCATATTTTTTTCTCATCTTTTTCATATTTTTTTTTTCCCATCATCTATACAAGGATGAGGCCCAGTTTCAAATTCAAATATATCTTATTTTCTTGACCAAATTTTGGCCAAATTTCATATATTTTTTCTCATCTATACAAGGATGAGACCCAGATTATAGAAGGGCCATATTTCATACATCTCCCTCATCTATTGCCTTTTTTTAACTTTTTTTTTTCCGTTCCTCATCCAAACCTGGCCCCCAGAACGCTTTGTCACTGCACCAACTCTTTAGCCCTCCAGAGGCTGGAGTGACAGGCCCGCGCCACCGGACCAGGCGGCGCGTGCTTGGCTGTGTGCAGTTTTAAGCTGGGTTGCTGAGCCTGCTATTCGCGATTTGGCACTAAAATGAGAGCGGGAGAAGAATGGTCAGTGCACACGAGACTACAGACTACGAGAGATCCCGTGCCGTCCTGGGCTTTCTTTCTTTTCTCCGGCCAGTTAAAGTCCAACCAACCTCCACCGTGGTGTTACGTTTTTTTTTGGCCAGTAACAATTTGGAGTAATCCATCAGGCATTCAGGCAGGGGACCGACGACGTAACTTGCGAGTTCCGCCCCTGGTTCCTCACGATGGGCATGGTTCGGATCGATCCGATGGATCACTGAACCGATCCCTAAAACTGAGCCTAACGGCCCCTTTGTCTGGTCCATGAAATGGAAAAGGGGCAACAGATCATAACCATACGAACCGTACGATCCAATGGATCGCCCCATTCGTAGCCGCCGCCTGCGCGCTGAGCCGTGTCTCGGCCCCCCGCTCCGCCGCCGCCACCCCGCCGCCTCGTCCATTCCGTTGCCGCCTCGGTCGTGCCCCGCCGGAGGAGCCACCTCGGTCGAGCCGCTGCATGCCACCTCACCCGCACTGACGACGCAGTCTCGCTCTCCCTGTCGCCGCTGCCGGAGTCCTCTGATCTGAACGCCGCCGGAGCCGCGTCTGCCTCCCGAACATAGCGTGGCCGCCCTCCGTTGCCGGCGTCGTCCTCCGTGGCTCAGTTCTTCCGTGCCGGCGTCGTCCTCCACCATACTTTGCTGACGGCTTCGTCGTGAACCAGCAGCCGCAAGCAGGCAACACGATGCATGTACGCTGAAATAATGGATCGATCCATATTATCCAATGGAGCGTGGGGTTAACCGTTTAAGACAAAGTGGATTATCCGATGCTCCTCTGCAAGCTAAATGGTTCCATGGATCGATTGCGGATCGCTCCATGGGTCAACCATGCCCATCGTGACTGGTTCCAAGTAGGGCTGTTGTGGTCCATGACCAAATGTGTTCCTTTGTTCGGATCCTATCGTACTAGTTAGTATTACCTTTTAATTAATGGCAAACCATCAGTTTATGTGCTTTTGAAATTTACGTGGTCGTCGGAGATAATCACGCCCATTGGCTATTGATGGATCATATCGGCCTCATAGTATCATTCTTAATGGATTCTTTTGCATGCGGAACTACCAACCAGCAACTGTTTTCAGAAAAGAAAAAAAAAACTGATTTTTCTTTTGTTTTCAGAAACATCCTTCCTGCATGCACTTCAATAAGCAGCAATTATATTACAAACTCGATCAGGAGGAGAGATATACCACACCTGGTGTACACTCTCACGTGAATGAATGAAAAAGAAAAAGAAACTAGTATGAGACGTCAGTTTGGGCAGTGGTCCGTTGGACTCACGTGCTGTCAAACTGTCATCCGATGAGTGCCGCTTTCACAGCACACATGAGAAACTGGGACGACTATAAACGGTACCATCCCATGAGCACAGCAGCACCCCCGACGAGGTTGCTATAGTACACCGATGATTTCCTCCTCATCGTCCAGTTGTTCCTTTTCCCACCCCAAACCCAATCGTTGCTTGGTACGTACGGACTCTAGTTACGATTCCCTATCACCGCTATCATATATCATGAGGCTAAGAGCAACTCGTGATGCCGCCCTCACTGAGCCTCTATAGTTAAATATGGAGGCTTTAAGTAAAAAAGAGCTCCGATGGCGCCCTACTAGGGCCATTAATTTTAATTTGGACACCCAAATCTTCCCCTCAGACCTCATTCCTGTTGGCCCAATACCCGGTACCCATCCATGTCTCCTCCCCGCGGTCGTTTCCGCCGGCGTCGGAAGGCAAGCGGCCGCCGCGACGACCACGTTGAGCGGGCCGTCGTGGATACCGGTGATGACGCCGCCTCTCGAGCTCGGCGGCGGCCTTGTCCTCCCCCACCAAGCGAGGCGGTGTGGACGCTGCCACGGGGCGACGACCTTCGAGGTCTAGCACCCGAAGACCGGCGAGGAGGCGGGCGCGGCGGCCACCCCCCGTCGATGACAAGGACGGGCGCGGGCGCGGCGTTGGGTTCCGCTCCTTGGGAGCGCGGCCCACGCCGACGATGAGGGCGACCCGCGAGCTCCATCTCCGTCTCCTTCTATCACTCCTCCACCGACAATGACGCACAACCGACGCGACGCAGGCAAGAGGTGGTGTGTTGAGCAAGGCTTGCGGTACCTGCCCTGCTCCCTCCCCTCACCATCAAATCACGGACGAGGGCGGCGTAGCGGCATGAGGCGCCGCATGGCGGCCTGGAGGTGGAAAGGCGACCGCCGGGTGAAGAGGAAGAGGAAAGGAGAAAAAAAAAATAACAGTGACCGACCAACCGCGGTCCCACAAAAGTAGGGGCTGTAATCTAGAGCAGCCGTTGGAGTTGAAAAAAAAAAAATGGGCCAACAAAGTTGCTCTAACAATAACCTAATCCCAGGCTAAGGAAATCTAGCGTCTCGGACGGACAACCTAACTGTGCCTGGCATGTTTTCCAAGGTAGCAAGACTCTGTCTCTCACAGCAGCATCAGTCGAAGTATCAGGTTCAAATTCTCAAAGTATCGTCAAAGTATCAGGTTCACATTTTCAAAAAAAGAAAGTATCAGGTTCACATGCATGCCAGTCTTCGGCTCGTTGCTTTCACATGCCGAAGCCATCATCGCCCGAGCCCCACACCTCCGATATATATGTCCCTAGTTCGAGTTCGGCAATTACATAGGCAGGCACGCGATTTCCTTTTCTGACCAGCCTGCGGCAATGTATTTTAGCTCGCGCGCGGCAGTGCATTTGGAGCGATGCACATGCCTCTGATCTGCTGCATGCAACATGCATGCATTGTGATTGTGATGTACCGTGAAGTGGACATTTGCTCGCTGCTATATGCTACCAAACGTCTTGTTTATTGCATAGCTGCATTGCACACTTCATGGTAGTAGGATGCATCGATCGATCGTTATGTTGTTGCCCTACTCTGCTCTACGTCTTCCTAAAGAATTAGGAACTTTTTCTAGTAGGATGCATTGACCGATCGTTATGAATAGTGCTGCGGGCTAAGATCCAAAAAAAGTACGTGGGCCTAGCTGTTCAACTGTTTTTCCTTATATATTTTTTTTTTCTTTTATGAATAAATTTGCCAAAACTTTGAAATTGCATCATAAACCACAAAAACCCGTAAAATAAAAAGTCAATTTGATTTGGAATCCTCAGTATGCAGTGCATTCATAGTATGACATGTCTTAGTAGTTTTTTTTTTTTAGATTTTTTTCCTATGCTTTTAGGGGTAAAACGATATCGATATGTCATTTTTAATACTAATAACCCTACTTTCATAAAGAAAAGTACCACAACAACCGAAGATCCTATATTTTCTATAACACCTAAATTTTTTTGTGCTAGCTCTCCATGCATCCCTACTTAAAGAAAAGGATACCATCACGGCTTCTCCTCATCGCATAATAATTAACCCATTTTTTCTCCACGATAATAGTAAAAAAGATGTGATAGTTTGATTCCAATACCGAAAAATAATATACTACTCAAATAATACCTTCATGGTAAATTGATAATGAAATCTGCAAAATATATTACAGGTTCAACATCAGGTTGCAAACCATGGCATACATGCCAAAAAAAAGAGATGCACCTGTCTTATCTAAGTTAGCTTTTACGAAAAAGGTACATTTGTCTACACACAATTATCTTTACTCGATGCATAAAATAATTTCTGCATCAAATATAATAATATGACATAATACAGGCCATGCGTGGTAAAGCCTCGTCGCGATCTCACAGCATCGGTTGAAGCCAGTGACGAGATTCAGATTCACATGCCGCCAGCCGGAGAGACGACGACGACGCCGCCATAGCTAGAGGAAACTTAATAAGGCACGTCGATCGAGCAGAAGCCATCATCGCCCGATCGAGCCCCACACCTCCGGTGTCCTATAGCTTTGAGTTCGGCCAGGGCCGTCCCAATGATTTCTAGGGCCCTTGGGCGCATAATAGACTAAGGGCCCGACAATCTAATGTTTTAATATGAGGATAAAAGAATACAGTAATATTTGCAACCTAATTTTTATTATTGCAACTAAAATGGATCTAGGCTCATTCTAGTTTGGATTTTGATATTTGATGATCAACACAATCAAAAATGACTAACGTGTTTGCAAGTATTTATTTTGTAGTCGAATAGGTTGCGTAAGCAGACGTGGATTTATTTGGAGCAACAAGATCTTAATCAACACCTCAAAAAAATATTCTTGAAGCTAAGTTGAAGATTTATATAAACAAGCAAAATTGAGTCATGACGTTTGGAGCTGAGCAGACGATAAATGATGAAGAAATAAAAAAGGAAGAGAAAACGTATATACGTATACATCTTAACAAAGCAGGAAGTAACCAGCAGCAGCTTGCCAACTCACGTGCAACAGCTTGCTAATGAGCGTGCACTAAAGCAGCAGCAGCGGAGGCAAGTAGAGACTAGAGTAGCAGCAGCGCCGACAAGTAGTGCAGCGGCAAGCACAAGGCAGGAAGGTAGAGGAAGCTAGCTAGCTAGCAGCGTACGCATGCATACATATATACTTGTATTGCAGGTAAATGCAACTAGCAAGTAAGCAAGGTTAGCAGTGCATCAAGCAGTATGGAAGGCGGCAGCAGCATCACGACGCCACTCATGGCCCCCCTAGCCTCGTGGGCCCTTGGGCGTCGCACTGTCCGCCCACCCCTCAGGGACGGGCCTGAGTTCGGCAAGCAGGGAACTGTGGCCAGCAGGAAAAAAAGGCACGCGGTTGCCTTTCTGACCAGCCTGCGGACCTACTACAGCTCGCGCGCTGCTATATGCTTACGGCTTACCAACAACCTCTTCTTTAATTTCGTGCTTGCATAGCTGCATTGCACACTGCATGTCTGCATGGTAAGATGAATTGATCGATCGTTGTTGCTAGCTGTAGCTAAGTAAGTAGGGCGTGCTCATTTTCCCAGCCAATGCAAATTAGTGATCAGATCGATTCACGGGTATATGGCCGTGAGATGCCGATCGAGACAGTACACGTAGATCAGTATAATTAATTAATGGGGAATTGGTCCACGGGACGTCGCAAAGTGCTGCCGCTGTGCTCGCTGGACACCGTCATTCTTCGTATTTCTTGGGGAGACACCGCGCTTTCGTGTTATTTATCCCATGGACACCGCACCCCCGTTTGGAGACGGTAACGGGGAAACTTCGTTGAAAAATGACGCCGGTGCCCCTGAGCCTCGCGACGCGGTGTCCTCGCTATAGGCCACGGCAAGGGAAGGGCCGAGGCTGAGAGGAACGGGGCCGGATCTGCCCAGGGAGGGGGCGCCATCGACACTGCCGGTGAGGAAGGGGCCCGCCGTCGACGCTGCAACTGCTGGGGATAGAGGACTCGCCGCCGCCTGGGAACGTGAAGGGCTGGCCGCCGCGCCGCTCAAGGATGGGCAGCTCGCGCCGTTCGGTGGATGGGGAGGGTCGGTGTCGCGCCTATGCTGGACGGCGTGGGCCGGGGCCGGGGCCGGGGCCGCGCCGTCGCGCGTCGCGGTGGGGCTGGGCGGGACCGCGCCACCGGTGGGGAAAAGATGCCGCCGACGTCGACCGCGCTGCCGGACGGAGAGGGTCGAGGACGAGGCCTCACCGGTCGGGCGATTTGGTTCTGGCGGCGGCGGGCGTGCGCCACCGAGCCGCGCGGGTGCTCCGCCGCTGACCGCGCGGGTGAGCTCCGCCACCGAGCCACCGCCCCGTCCACCGCAGATGTGAGCTCCGCACGCGCCGCGGCTTGGCCTAGGAGCACCGCTGTGCGCGCCCGTGCGCACCGCGGCTCAGCCCGCGCGCTTCGGCCTCGCCGGCGCCGGCGCCTGCAGAGGCTGAGCTTGCGCCCGAGCGGCCAAGGTCGGAACCCACCGCAGCGACGGGCTCCGGCTACGGTGCGACGGCGGCCTCCGCGACGAGGACCTGGAGGGCCGCGGGAGAGCGCATGCGCGACGCGAGGGCAGCGGCCGAGCGCGCAGCGGACGTGAGCGCGGCAACCAAAGTGGGTTCAAATTAAGTTTTTTTCTTTCTCTCTTTCAAAGACTCCATGGATCAACTCATGATGAACCATCTCCTCCTGGTTTAATTTCTGCGACGTACGACGGCAGAACGAGAACGAACGGACATATCTCTTTGTTTTTGTTTTAATTTGGCACTAATCGATCAGCAGAAACTTATGCTCTGCATCTCTGTCTGCACTGTCCTGTAGGTGTATGTAGATCAAGAAGCCCCTGCTGCCTCCCGCCGTCCACCATGATGAAGAAGAAGCTTCCGTCGTCATGGCTGATCGCTGGAGCTAAGGTGCTGAGCCTGAACGCGGCGGTCCTCTTCGGCTGCATCTACGTCGGCTCAGCCGCCTACAGCCTCTTCGACCCCCCAGCACGGCCCACCATCTTGCCCTTGCCCTTGCCCTTGCCAATGCCAGGTTAGCCGTCCGCCCGTCCGCTGCATCTCATTGCATTGATCCACATTGCACACTTAACTAACCACGTATTCGATCGTATGGATGGGCGGCGGTGGCGGACTGCAGGAGCCAGCGTGGTTCGTCCGGCGCTACGTGCTGACGGGCGCCGACGTCGTGGACGCGGCGGTCGCCCTCTTCCACGGGCTCCTGACGTGCAGCGCGGCCGCGGCGGGCACCGCGTCCCTGGCGCTGCTCGTGGGCGGCCGCCGCAGTCTCGGCGTCCGGGCTGCTGCTTGCGTCGCCCTGGCAGCCATGGCCGCCAGCCACTGGATGTACCTCAGGATGCTCGGACTGTTCCGCGTCAACAGCCCGGGAGACCAGCTCTACCTTGCCCTCGAGACCGCGTGCGTCGTCGCCGCCGCAGCGCTCAACCTGCTCGGGTTCATGGCGTTCGTCCTGGGCGTGGGCGGAGACGGCGAGCAGGCCGGCCGGGCTCCGGCCCGCCGGGTAAGCAAGCATGCATCTGCAGAGATCACCTTGCATTTCCTGGAATCACCTATCGCTATCAGAGACCATGGCTGATAAGCTTACTTACTTAATTATACTTCTCATCAGTGCTTTATTTGCTCAGGAATATGTGTCCGATCTCGGACAGTGTGATGGACAATCAATCTGTGTGTCATCTCTCGATGATGATCAGCTATCCAGTTTTATTTAATCGTGCTGAATGAAATTGCTTAGTTTTTTTTTTTTTTTTTTTTTTTTTGGTTTTTAAGGGGAGAATGAAATTGCTTGTTAGGCGCATTTCCTTGCGCGGTTGAGCCATTATTTTATTGCGTGGAGTCTGTGTTTCTGATCGATACTGTGTGCATGACTGTATTGCTTGCTTGGTATAGTATTGTGTACAACATTCTTTCAAGATGAAAAGCATCTGAACATTGGACGTATTCCGATCCCACAAAATTTTTCCAGCAATGTTCCTGGCTTTCATCTAACAACAACAACCACCACCACCCAAATTTCAACGTGTATATTCCGGCAGCGGCGCGCGGGGAATATAGGGTACCTTGTCAGGTTTTTAAGTATCTGAAAGTGCAAAAGGGATATATAGGAGTATTCTTTAGAACAATAGATATTATATTCATATAGACGAGTAATAAGGTTTTTTCTTTTTTACAATGATGACGAGTAATAAGGTTTTTTCTTTTTTACAATGATGACGAGTAATAAGGTTGTTCAACAGGGAATGTACCATACCAAGCTTGCATGAGCAGAGTCTCTCACCCTGTTGTGGCACTGAGCTGGATGCTAAGAGCAAGGATAATAGATCCGCCCGCCAGCCGGCGTCGACGCCGACTCTTCCGCCCGAGACTCGCCCGCATGCTGGCTTTTTCTTCACGTGGGCCCTGAAAGCAGTGACGCAGCCAGCCTTTTCGCTCGCACCCCCGCCGCCGACTCGCGAAGCGCCGGCTCCTCCTTTCCCTCTCTTCACTATTGGTTGTCGCCGGCTCAAACTTCTCTATTATACTTGCTCTAACACACCCCCCCCGTGTTCTCCTGTCGTGTTGCAGCAGCAGCACCCTCAACGAGCAAGCTGTATACATAGTACATCCGATCCGATGATTTTTTTTCTTCTTCCTCCAATCTAACACTTTTGTTTGTTTTTTAATTTCTCACCCCAAACGTAACCCAAATCCCTGTCTAGCACTAGTATCATAGCAAACTAATTAAACCGTCTCTCAGCATCAGTGGCAGCCAGCACTGCATGCTCGTCAAATTAATGCATTGGTCTTCGGCTCGTTGCTCAATTTCAGCGAGAGGGAGAGGGAGCCCAGCAAGCCCTCTGCAGAGTGCAGACGTGGTGACGATATTCACGTTCACATTCACATGCCGGAAAGAGAGACGATGCCCAATAGCTAGGAACGGCAATACGGCCGAGCCCCACCTCTTAATGTTCGTACGAGTTCGGCAAAGGAAATTTAACTAGGAAAAGGCACACACGAAATTCCTCGCTGACTACTGGGGCAACCAATAAGGAACGCAGGCTAAGGGCCTGTTTGGTTACAGGTCGCTAAAGTCTCCTAAACTTTAGTCACCAAACATCCAACTGGGTTAGGAGTTACTAAAGTTTAGGTCTTATAGTCACGAATACGTAGTTTTTTTTCTTGACTTGATAAGCTTTCCATTGATCAAGAAGCAACATGATTATACAATCTTTGGTCAAGAGATGAAGAACACAGGACGGGGCTGAATGCCACTCACCCATCCTAATGTCATCTGAGACCTGTCTAGCTAGTACATGAGCAACTTGATTAAAAGAGCAATTTGCATACATCAAGGAAAATTCAAAAAAGCTGCACTACGGACTTTGATATCTTTAAGAATAGGGGAAACGTTAGATCGTTGAGCGTCTAAAGTGTACATTAGACCACTACTTTAGTGACTAAAACGCCAAACACCACACTAGCTAAACTTTAGAGGGGAATGAACCAAACACCACATAATTCGACGACTCATGTCAGTTGGGCAGATGCATGATGCTTTTCTATCCTCGACTGAGTGTGGTACTGGAAAGGTGATGTCACGTTTGGGTGCCTCCTCACTAGAGCACTTGCACACCCTAACCATAACCACTGCCTTCACCTTTTGTCAGTCAAGGAAATCAGCGCTGACAATCTGCGAAGCTATCAATCTACCTGACCGCTTGGACATGGTACATGAAGGCAACACGCCAGCCTGGTGTGTTGGGCACAGCCTAAGTGACTAGCCTGTGGCCTCGTGCAGTGTGTGTACGTTCTATCGAAGTTAAGCAATTGTGGCTTTTGGTCTCTTGGTTGGCTTTTAAGGTTTGGCCTCTAGAAAAGCAAAAGCAGGTAGGAAAGCTCGCGACAATGCGTGCACATTCTAGTGAAATTAAGAAATTTGTTTTTTGGCCTCTTGGTTAGCTTTTGGTCTTTAAAAAGCAAAAGCAAGTAGAAAAGCCCAACTAAAGAGAGGTGCTTTGTTGCTAGCTAGCTGTAGTATACGCCGCCTGGTCATGTTCAGCCAAACCAGTGATTCGATCGATTCACACGGGTATGGTTGTGAGATCATTGCGAGAGTGACATCAGTATGATTCAGAATCTATCAGACGGCCGGCATTGTACTCGGCTACTCAACACGTGTCGACCGGACCGATGCCAAGGGCTACTAGGCCTTCCTGAGCGTGATGCTTGCTTTCAAGCTTGGAGCGAGAGTGCTAGGCAGCTGCCTCGCTCCAAATCATTGCTCGTCACCTCCTGGCCCGGTCGCCGTACGCTCGAGTAGTAGTGCAGACTAGAGAAGCGCGCCAGCCGCCAGCAGCACCTCCAGCCCCGGCGACCCGACGAAGGTGAGTCCTTCTCCTCGATCGATCTCGCTTCTCCACCACTCCTGTCCGGTCCGGCCCTTTGGTTTATCTCTCTCGTTCGTCAGCGCTCAAAAAAGTTTCGACCGTCTTTTCGCATCAGAACTGCGTTGGGAACTTCAATCTAATCTAAGTGGTTTGAAAGAACAAAAGTTCTCTTCGTCTTTCTTTCTCAGAACCAAAGTGGGTACAAACTAACTCGATCTGTTTTTTGTATCTCTCTCCTTTGATTGAAAGATTCAATAAACCACCTCATGACGGATCATTTCTTGGCTTCATTTTTACGACGACGACGTGTCATTTTTTTTCTCTCTTAATATATATGCAGCTGTTGTTTTTATTTTGATAGAAATCAGCAGAGACTACGCTCTACTGCATCCGCTGTAAGTACGCCCTGTAGATGTCCCATTTTGTTGGATCCGAGGAGAAGCTCAAGAAGCCGCTGCTGGTGTCCGCCATGAAGAAGCTGCCGCCGTCGTTCCTCCTCAGAAGCCCAGGTGTTCATCCTGCTGGCGGCGCTCCTCTTCGCCTGCTTCTACGCCGGCTTCGCCGCCTACAACCTCCGCGACCGCGACCCTCAGGTTTTTAGCCGGCCGTCCCGTCCGCGCAAGCTGCGCCATTCAATTCGTTCGTGCACGGTTGCACACTAGCTAACCACGTGGCGGAGTACGTGCAGGAGCCGGAGCCAGCGTGCCTCGTCCGGTGCTACGTGGTGACGGGCGCCGACGCCGTGGGCGCGTCGCGCGCTCTCTTGCGCGGGCTCCTGCGGTGCAGCTTGCTCCAGGCGACCGCCGCGGTGCTGGCGCTGGCGCAGCTCGCGGGCGGCCGCCGCCGCCGCGGCCTCGGCGTCCGGGCCGCCGCCTTCGTCGCCCTGGCAGCCACGGCCGCCAGCCACGGGATGTACCTCAGGATGCTCGGACTGTTCCGCGTCGACAGCCCAGGAGACCTCTACCTTGCCTTCGAGACCGCGAGTGTCGTCGCCGCAGGAGCACTCGACCTGCTCGGGTTCTTGGCGTTCGTCCTCGGCGGAGACGAGTAGGCCGGCCGGCCGGGTAAGCAAGCAAGCATGCATCAGCAGAGACTTCGTGCTCCATATGCATAATTGCATATCGATCCTGGGATCATCAGAGACCATGGATGATCAGCTTGCTTAATTAATTATACGTACTAGTCTTTACTCAGGATATGTGGCCGGCGGGTCTGATAGCGTGATCGATCGACGATCGTGTCATGTCACGCATGCTGTCTGTGTGCTATATCACCTAAGCTTAGCTATATGGATGGACTTTGTGTGACCAGTGTGGTGATCGAATAATCCATGTGCAATGCCAGCTGGCCCAATGTCGCAGCCGTCCACGTAGCTTGTTCAAATTTTATGCGTGTCTATATATGATCAGCTATCCGGCCAGCTTATTTTTTTTCGTGATGAATGAAATTGATTGGTATGGTAGGCGCGTATTGGCTTGCGCCATTGTGTGCAGGGCTGCAGCTGCAGGGAAACGCTCACAAGCACTTTATTTGGTAGCATAACAACACGAATTATAATGTCTCCTTGCACACATATCTTACTATTACTAATTAGAGGCTCCAACGGAGGCTCCACGTTAATTCTCACCAAACGCTAGCTAAAAAAAGATAAATCCTAGAAATTCTCGCAATAATCGAAAGATCTAGCCATCAATTTAATCGCTATTTATATTAATAACCATTAGATCTATTTTATTTTTCTAAAAAATTACCCACTTGCCATTATGAAAAATAACGTGTTAATATATTTTCCTAAAGGAGTTACCCGTAGCCTCTCATGCTTAATATAGATCTAATCTAATTGAAAAGAAAATATTTAAGTCCATGCACGCCGCCTCCACCAACTCCTCCGGCCGAGCACGCCGACGGATCAGCCGAGTCCGCCTACTATTACTAATTAGAGGCTCCAACGGAGGCTCCACGTTAATTCTCACCAAACGCCGCTAAAAAAAGATAAATCCTAGAAATTCTCGCAATAATCGAAAAGATCTAGCCATCAATTTAATCGCTATTTATATTAATAACCATTAGATCTATTTTATTTTTCTAAAAAAATTACCCACTTGCCATTATGAAAAATAACGTGTTAATATATTTTCCTAAAGGAGTTACCCGTAGCCTCTCATGCTTAATATAGATCTAATCTAATTGAAAAGAAAATATTTAAGTCCATGCACGCCGCCTCCACCAACTCCTCCGGCCGAGCACGCCGACGGATCAGCCGAGTCCGCCTCTAATGAGTAGACGATGGAGCACAGAGGATACAGCCCCAATGACTGTCGCCATGAGATCCAGGAAACTGTGTCTGTTCGAGTGATCTGTTACCGATCGGTTTGTGTCTGTGCAGGAACTGCGGCTGTTGATCGATGTGCCCGCACGGACGATTCCTGTTGTACAACCGCAAGTGCCCCTGAATGCATCCTGATTCTTCTCTGCTCGAGGTTGTCTCAGACGACTTGCTCAGCAACAATCTCAAATCAGTGAGTTCATTCTAGAAGCCATGTAGTTAACGACACTTTTCCTTCTTTTCAGAATTCAGAGAACCCATTTGACTGTCAAGTTTTACTACTTTTTTTTGTGATTGCAAATTGATAACCATATATAGTTGTGATTATGACGTATGGGGAAGGCCATCAATGCATACTGTAATCATATTCTACATTTGGCTGCACATTTGAAAAAATGTAAATTATGTATTGCCATCCCTTTCTATCTCACGTGGTATTTGCCAAGCATTGCCGCCGCAGCCACCAGCCATAGTAACGCAGCTTCAATGAGCGAAAGTAAAACGGCCTTCCACGCCGGACGGTTGAAACGGAGATCGGAGACACGCAGCCACGGTCACACCCGATACCTGATGGCCTAAAATGTTGTTATCTTGGCGTGTACGAGCACAATGGCATCGGCGCACATGTCCGGTAGTCGGCAGACAGCTATATGATCAATCTTCTAATCTTCTTCTTACTTGTGTACTTGAATAGTTTTTCTTTATCTATTTATGAGTGAGTTTTTATTCCAGTTCGTGAGTTCCTTCAACGGCAATAGGCCTTCTATGCCGGTCGCTGAACGGCTAGAACAGAGATCGAAGACGGAGACACGGACCCATGGCTACACCCGATACCTCATGGCCTAAAACGTTGTTGTCTTGGCGCGTGGAAGAGCCTAACAGCGTCGGCTCACATATGTCCGTCAGTCGGCAAACAGGTATATGATCAATCTTCTAATCTTCTTCTTACTTGTGTGCTTCAATTGTTTTTCTTATGTATGTACGAGTGATTCTTTTTATTCCAGTTCGTGAGTTCCTTCGATGGCAACCAGCCAATAATTAGCATCCATTCATTAGTCCACTATATGTGAGTTTTCTGACTTCAACCTCAAGTTCCAAACAATATGCTATCAAAGTTGTCGGTTAAAGACATCAATCCAGATTATATAATTAAGTCATTCATCTCATTCAAAAAGGGCGAATAAACAAGTAATATTGTAAGTCTCCTCTCAACTGTATTTCAAATTATTTGTATTCATTTGAACAATTTATATGGAGATTTGTCGTATCTTCTAGCGCTATCTTTGAATTTAAGGCTTATCAAATTATTTAATATATTTGGTTTTACTTAATATGAATACGGTTACGGTTTTGCCGAATCATATATAAATGGCATATCGAATTGCACAAGATTATTTTTCAGCAAACGTTGTGGTAAAATCCTAGGTCCGCCACTGCTGGAGCTAAGCAACATCCTTTTGTCAACGCATGGCTGAAGCTATAGGTATACACTGCTTAGTCATACTCTCCAATTCTTGCTGCAGGTACAATGTTGTTGCTATAGCCAACAGGCGCAAACTTAGGGCGGATGGCGTGATCTATGTCTACATTATTGACATAGACGAGCGGATTGTCACCACTAAGATGTAGGTATGCTACCCTCGCTCACTCATGCCATGCTACCATATGCACCCTCGCCAATCTCTCCTCTGTAGTTTTGGCCATATATATACACATATGCAATTTAAAGTAAAACAAAGATATCCACATGTTTATTAATAGGATTGAAGGAGGGAAATACATCTATAACTAGCTATCTAAAAAGTTCATCAAAAGGAAGAGCAAAAAATGGTGACTCTCCATTTATCCTTATATTTTGTTAGCACCAAGAGTTTACTTGAAAAATAGATTATTTCGTAATACTTTCCAACCAATGATGATGTAATTTTTTTAATGCTCCATGTATATCCATTAATACGTTACTAAATTATTTTATTAGTAGAGGAACATAAGGAAAATGAAGTATTTTTTTCAAAAATAATATATAATCACATAAAAATATTTAAATACACTAAGAATTAAGGGTGCCTTCATGTTAATTCTAACAAGGTGAATGAATTAGGAATCATTTGGTCGACTCCAATCATCATCATATATAATAGACAATGGATCTTTTGTTCTATAAAAAATGTCCACATCTACCATCATGTGAAGAAATGCATAAAGTAACACTCTAATTTGCTTCTAATAAACTACCCAGCTAAATCTGCTAAAATTGCATTTAAAGTACCCACTTCCTTCATTATGAAATAATTCAAAACTCGACTCCCTAAACTATACACATATGTCATTATAAAAGATAAATAATTTAAAATAACTGCTTAATGTTTTTTTATATATTATCCATGTCCGACAATAGGAAATATAATGCAAAGTTGTCCATGCGTGTGCATTCAAAGTACCCACACATGCAATTATGAAGTAAAATATAAATTAACACACTTAATTTGTATTTAAATTAATCGCTAGGGGCAATGCTCCATGGTTCCAGTTGAAAACATAAATTTGTATCTAAGTTACTCACCACATCCATTTGGAAAAAAAAAAAAAAATAAAAAAATATGTCTCAAATCTACAAATAATTACTAAATTAAGCTATATGTTCTCAAAAATATGTCTCAAAAGGAAAAATATGTGATGTGTGTTCTAAATTACACATTTTACAACAATTAAACTAAACGTAAACATAACTATGTGTTCCATCATGTAGACCACATAAAGGTACATGGTAAGATAAATATTTATTTTAATAGTTTACGGATCGGAGGACATAAAATTGTTTCCTTCACAAACCATATAGCAAAGACACTAAACACTAACTTTAAGTTATATTAATATTAATAATTTATAAATTTCCCATAAGTTATTATTCTAAAAAATTTATAAATTATCTAAGAAATATAATGTCTTATCTAAACATGTTGTAATCTATAAAACAATTATTACAAATTAAATTATTTGATAGTGTTGTAGTACAAGTTGAAACGCCTATTTATACAATTGTTAAGATAGTGCCGTACTACAAGTTGAAATGTCTATTTATACTATTGTGGGAAACTAACCTAGGAACTATAATCTTATCAATAAAATAAAAAATGAAGATTGTGAGTAACCTATAAAAAAAAAGCACTAGAGCTTCAACTTAACAAGGAGATAAAAGGAATTGCAATATATAGACTAAAAAGTTCAATTTAAACTATAGATCCATGACATGTTTTACAATACGATACATCTTCGTGACCATATATCGTGTCCAAATTTAGCAGCTATGCACGGCTCAAATTGATAATGACGGACTAAACGAATAATAGTTTACTCAGAAGCAAAAATGACAACGAGGTATGAACAAAAATTCCACTGCCAACCAAAACATGGGTACTTGTTATTCTATATTAAATTAAATAATAATAAAGTTCGAAGCGTTCTGGTCAATATGTCATTCTCTGTCATGTCTCAACAGTTAAAGTATCATGTCTAGATATAAGTGCAATTTGATCTAAAGATAAATTTGCAATAAGTTTCATTCCAAGCCGAAAAAGAAACACACGGTGAATTCATTGAATAATCAAACCGTGCAAATTATCTAAGGATCTTGCAACCAGCGCTATATATATATTATAGAGTTTGGTTTTAAGATGAAGAATAACTTACAATTATTGAATAAATCCCCAATAAAATTGCATGTTGTCAAGGTGATTAGAATATAAAACTATATACGCCTGGCAACGACGCATTTTTGCTAGTAGACTAAAAAGTTCAATTTAAACTATAGATCCATGATGGCACACAAAAGGTAGTATTGTGCTACAGGACAGTATAAATCCGATAAATTTTCAATAGGGGTCCTCAATGGAACCTCCATGTTTTTCCTTACGAGGTCCACTAGAAAAAAAATGTTTTCTACAGATTCAAGCAAAATCAAAAGCGCCCTACCATCAACTATGTAGACTATAATCAACAACAATAATGATGATCTATGTTATTTAAACATATAGCCATCATCCAGGTCAAATACAAGTGCATACATGAGGAATAAATACATATATTATGTTTAAGAAATCATGAAAATATTTCCTAAAATAATGGTAATAACAACATATTTAAAATTTTCGTAATCATTGCTTTATATAATTTGTACAATTTAACTAAAATATTGGACATATCTATATTAATATTTATAACCATTATTACATAATAACTCTTTGACAAAAAAAAATTCAAACATCTTGGACTACAAGTGGCTATATCTTTCAATTCTTTGAGATTTCTTAGGTGCAAATAGTCTTTATATGGCTTAAATATTAATATTCTTTTCAGCTTACCATTGCTACCCACCTAGATCTCTTGTCAAGCTCTAAACTAATCTTAAGAAATGAAATGTAGGTTTAAAGTGACTACTTAGGCCAACATAGTACTTGAGGGTGCAATCTATGTAGCAATCAACGAGTCTAATAATGGAAAATCAAAATTTAGATTCTCATGATATCATAAGATATAGATGAACTCAAATTGATCGAAAATTGATAAGGTTTTAAAAAAATAGAGACTACAAAGTATCAATTTTGCCTATTGTGTCATAAAAAAAGAGAGAAAAACATTATTTAATACAAGACGCTTTATATATTATTAGAGACATTCAACAATAATAACTATACATATATCTCTTATAAAGATTGTATCCGTGCGTGAGCACGGGTTGATGGACTAGTATTTCAAAAAGATAAGTAAACAAGCAAATATCTCATTGCAGTTTGAGACGTACGACTTAGCTGTACTAGAGATACCTAGGGTAGGTATGTACACGCTCCGTTCAAAATTATAGCACATTTTAGCTTTTCTTAATGCATAGCTTTTACTATGCATATACAACATGCCCAGATATATAGTAAAATCAAGGGACCCCTAAAAGCAATGTATGTACTCAAAAAAACAAAACGTGCTAAACCAATCATCAAGGATGCATGAATAAAAGCACATAGTTTATAGTTAGTGCTCGCCAATTCACAAGCTTCTCTTTGCTAAAACAGCATGCGTCCCTAGACAAATGAACAACGCCATAGATTTACCCGTCTGATCGGAAGGATCTTGCATTTTGGTGCACTGTGCGGAGGCCTGGAGGGTGCGGCGCAACATGCATACTACGCCATAATTTACAAGCGGGGCTCATATGCACATGTCATAATAATTTACAAGCCATATATATTGGCCATGGAGCTGGAAACATTCTTCCATTGCGACTTGGAGTAACCAATTAAAATGGAACAGCATAGGCCCCAACGTAGTCAACCAAGTAGAAGAGGCCCCAACGTAGTCAACCAATCAGCATAGGCCCCAACGCGATATCTGTTCCATCAGAGTTTTTGCAACATTGAAATTAAAAGAGATTTGTGAACATGCAATAGCCATATATACTCATAACTAGAGAAGGGCAGAGACGACGAGTGTGAGTTAATTTTTACCTTTGTTTTTTATAGTACGCAGGTCAGCTAGGTGACGCATTGTTGGCCTCCCATGTGGGCAGTTCCAAGGAGACCTTAATCCTGTCAGGTTTTTAAGTATCTGAAAGTACAAAAGCAAAAAAAGGGCACGTCACTGGGTAGTTTTAAAGGAACGTTTACCTTTCAAAATGAGCAGACACAAAATGGGATGAAAGCAATTACATATAGCCATATAGGAGTACTTTTTTAATATCATATCCATCCATATAGACGAGTAAGAAAGTTGTTCAACAGGGAATGCTAGCATGCTACATTAGTACACGACTACAGGGCAATTTGCCATATTTGTTGGCAGGGATCTCCATTGAGCTACACGGTATATACAATATAATTCAGGTTGGCTGGGTGGGGGAGTTCGGGCCACAAGCTTAGTTGGCAGGGCCGGAGCCATAAACAACAGTGGAAAGAATAGCACTCCCGTCGACTTGGGGAGAGTGAGGAGAAGCAGACTTCAGCCGGTGGTGGCTCTACCCTCCCTACACGCCGGAAGGGTCTGGCGTTCTGGAGAATCCACCGGTGCTCAAGAACCTTGTGAAGAGGAAGCCCATGCACCGAGTTCTCTACAATCATCTGAGAAATCAAGTCCTTTGTGGCAGGTGAAAGGAATGGTTTCAATGGGAACTTCAAGTCGACTTTTACTATCCTTCTGTATGTTTCTCAGTGCTCCTTAGCTTCAAGAGGTGGGGCTCCATAAAAGAATTCATAACATAGAATACCCAAGTTCCATATGTCAACATGATGATCATGTTCTGTCTTATCAACCATTTCAGGTGGCAGATAATCTAGAGTTCCGCACAGTGCGTCTTCTGTTGAAGGTGTGCACAGACCAGACAAAGTTGGCAATTTTGATCTTGCCCTGAGATCCAACCAAAATATTTTCTTGTTTAATGTCCAGATGGATAACATGTTTCCCATGAAAGTAGATTAAAGCTCTAGCCAATGATCAGGTTTAATGTCCCAATGGATAAACATGTTTCCCATGAAGGTGTTGACAGCAAAATGGATGTTCCGAAGTGCCCAAAACCCTGTCACTTTGTTAGTTGCCCCACATCTGTGTTCCAAGGGTCCCTCCCATGTCAGAAGTTCCGATGTATGCCACGAGGGATGAACCTGAACTTCCAGTAGGCGTCAGAAGTTCTGAAATCCCCTGTCCGAGTCCAGTTTTCCAGATTCCGATCCAAACTCTTCTGATCTCGTGGGAAACTTGAAGATTACGTCTTGGGAAGGTTTCCTATTATTAGGACCCCCCTATATACTGGAGGATCGTGGCCGATTGAGGTAATCCAACTACACAGTCGTCAAAAACACATCTACTGTTCCTTTTACCCTCTCTTTCCCATCAATTATCTCCCGCTCTTCAGTGTTGCTGCATGGCCGGTGGATCAACAACGATGAAGCTATAGAGCGGTCAGGCCGGCTATGGCAGCCCATAGCCGCTGCATGCCTTGACAGGGTCCCTCTCAGGCATGTGCAGGTTTTGGGTTTCAAGAGACGATGCTCCATATGAAGCTCCTCTGACAATGTGTCTTGCGTATCACACTCATCGCTGGAGGCACCAGGTGAAGTGTTCATCTGCGAACAGGTGTAGGCGTCACCGACTTGAGGGTCAGCTAGGATGATCTTTGGCCCGCCTACGTGCGATCTAACTCCTACCGTTGTGGTGACCTAAAGGTAGATGAGAGCTCTACTAGTGACGAAATGTGAGTTGCTGAACGCATCTCTACAGTTCAAGCTTGGCGGCATATTCCAGGATTAGGTAAACCCAGGACTAGTCATCGAAGTACCCATACAAGCGAAGAATATTTGGATGATGAAGATGACTCTGAATCTCCACTGTCACAGCTGATGCTCCACTTCAGATTGTTTGAGATGGTTCTTGAAAAGAACTTTCAAAGCCACAATAAGACTAATCTTTTCTTTGGCCAGATAAACATGGCCAAACTTGCCCAAGAGGTTTCCAACCTCGAAATCAGACATTATCCACCTTTTCTCGTTCACATGGGCTGAAGCCTTGTCCTCACTGTCATGTGATTCGGTGGTGATAACCATGGCTAGAGGAGTAGCAGGGAGGGGGAGGAGGGAGGGTAGAGATGGGGAGCGGAGAGGCAAGTCAAAGTTTGGAAGTATGGGGGTAATTCTGAATTCTAAAGAGAGAGAAACAACATTTAATTTAATTTAAACTTTAATAAAGATCAAAGAAGTACCATCAAAAGCTAATTGAATGTGTAATTACCTTCTTCATCTCGGCTTTTGTTAGTGGATCACCTATCATAGTAGACATTCGGCAAGCCCTAGAAGCCAACATAGCACGAACCCTCGAAGGGCAAACAGAATCAGTTGTATCCAGCTTGTAGCTACTTATCATTGAACAGTCTCCTTGACTATCAGCAAGCATGGAGATCAGCTCCTTTACATCTATAAATCAAGAGATTTCAGAATAGGACCATGTTTGAAATGTACAAAACAAAATTTCCGACACATGAAAATAACAATTACCTTGAACACCAAATGTAATATTTTTTGCTGAAAGGCACAGCTTTCAAAAGATAATGGTTACCAGGGGAAGCATGCAAATCTTCTGCCAAAACAAAACCATTTTTTCTGAAAATTGAGAAAATGGAAGAAAACATGAGGCAAGAAGAGCTGTTGTTAAATAGTGAAAGTATGAAACATACAATGTGTTTCTCAGTGTTAGTTATAAGATGCCTACATCGGAAAAAAGGCATTGCAAAAATCAAGATGACCAAGTTGGCACACAGTTGGAGATTATGTCAGGAATGAATTTGATCATTTCAATATTAAACATAGGCATCAAAACTTTTTATGGAAGCAAAACACAAGGAAATGATTGATGAATAACAAGAGTTATATTACTTATACCATGTATTTGCTTTTAAGCAATAGAGAACAATAAAATAAGTACAGATAATAAACTATGCATGTTGTTTATCTTAGTGGTGGATGTGCTCAATATGCTCATTAGCAACGCAAGCATCAATGATATGCTCCAGCCCCCTCCTCCCATGACAGTAACAGTCAGCAGGTCTCTATTTACGTTAGTGATATGGTTCTTATTTTTTTTTTGACTGAACATGGACACAACAAACAGCTAAGCTAGGCAACAAGTGGCTAAGCAATACCACAAGGTCCTCGACCCTATAGTTGTGTTAGTCACTTAGTTTCTTGGTGGATTTAGAAACATAGGAGCGGCTGTGTTTTTTTGAGGGGGCCTCACCTAGACTTCGTGTCTAACAGAACATTAAATATGAGGCCCATTTATGGTGTATGGTGATGGCAAGGGCCAAAGGTCTCAGGGACTTTTGGCCATAGGAGTTGGTTATGGGCCATTGGTTGTAGTTTTTATTCTTTCTTGGCAACCCTTCTGTACTAGAAGCAACCCTATTGGGCTTGTATGAGTTTTCTTAGACTTCCTTTTCTCTTTCTTAATATAATGCTGTGCAGATCTCTTGCATTTTTTAGGGGAAAAACCTATACATGGACAACGTGAGTTGTGAGCTATGGGCAAATATTACAAGACAAACTAGCAAATAATAAATGTGATGTAGTTTCAACAAGCAAATGTACTTTTTTCCTTTTTAGACATAACAATCATCTAGTTCTTACATAATCAACTGGATATCTTCATAAAAGACGCATATTCATCACTATTTTGTTTGACAATAGAGTTAATAGCAGACATATCGAATTGAAGCTGTAAGACAATCCAATACCTGATGGTGCTCATGTTCATAGAAACAATTACTTCTTCCTCTGGTGATAGATCAAGTCTCAGTGGCCTGCATTTGAATATACCCACAAATACCCAACAGAAATGAGGTATATGGCAATTTTGGCTAATGGTATGGAAAAATATTTTGCCAACATTATGAATCCATACTTGGGAAACATTCAAAACACACAAAGTTTGAGTTCAATGGCCAGAAATAGCAGGTAAAAATCATGGGTTTGTTTACTTACTGGAGAAGAGGTTGTATGTTTAAAGTTGTAGACTGTGAAAGGCACTCAAAGTTGTACTTCTCATCAGCAGCATGCTAATAACAAAAACAGAACTTCAATCATTGCACCTTGCAAGTTGCAACTCCGTATCAAGTGGCTTGTATTACGATGTCACAACATTCCACAAAAAACTACAATAAGTTACCTGATCTACAATAAACAGATCCTGGTCGAGCTTCCCAATGATAAAACCAAGATTAAATTGCCCAAGAACCTATTACAATAGATGAAATAGTTAGTTCTCCAAAACAATTGTATAAAATGATTATGTATCAAGCAAATAATAAACAAATAAATGTTCGAATAAGATGGGAGGAGGATGGATAGTATATGTATTGAACAGTACCCAATGGGGATACATGTAGTATATGAAACCTGCCAAACCCTAGATTAGATCAATGGCAATTTTACCCTTAACAGCAGTAAAAATATCTTTAAGTTCTAGAAATTCACTTTCTAGTTTCCTTGTAAGCTACTTTCCAAGTTTCCAAGAATTTGGCAATACTGCTAACTTAAACAGTTAACCACGAAATGAGTGTCAACTGTCCGTGTGTCCAATTTGACCAAAAATCAATTTACTCCAACATATCTTGACAGTATAATTTGAGGAGGAACCTGGGGTGAGTTTACTAGTATCGTGGGTGGTGGGTTAGCCAACCTGGGCTTCCTCCCTTCTACAAAATCATTGGAAGGAGCGTCCCTTTCCTCCTCATTTAATAATATAAAACAACATGGAACCTTAACAAAAAGGAGCACCAATATTAAAATATATATCAAGCACCTCCATTTCTCCAAAATCATCCTTACTGAAAAGCCTGTCCAACTCATTGGTGGCTTCAGCTAATGAATTTGATTTTGCCTCATCAGCTAAGGGTACATTAATATCCAGTGTTGCAGCTTTATAGCACCTACATAAAGGAAAATGAAACTATACATTATACACAAATAGTAGCACAGATCCTGATAATAACACAAGTTGTTTGTGGTAACAGCAAGTGTTACCTTGTTGTTTTCTCAAGACAATATGGTTTATTTGTATGGGATACCATATAACCATTCTTTCTTCTTCTCCTAAGCTCGGCAACCGTAAATTGAACAATGGGATATTGTACAGGTGCATAACATACACCATCATCATAATCCCGAGCATCAGGCAAAGGACTATCAGCCGATGCATTCAGATGTTGTGATTCTGAATGTTTGTTGGGAGCACCAGAAGCTGAAAAGCATTGACGACGATGTTCATCCTGCAAGGATTCGCAGGTAATCTTACAAATGAAGTGATAAAAAAAGACCCAAAAGAAACTACGAGTTAGCTTCATACTGAATCATAACATAGGTAATTAAGAAACTATTCCAGAAGCAATTTCTATTATTTACATAAACCAAACCAATAAGTGAGTTACAAATACCAAAATTAGATTGGTGGTGCCTAATCAATTTACAAACAAGAAAATCACCATGAACTCTAAATGTAAGACCAGAAGGCAAAGCATTTAACAAGAGAAGAATTAAGAATAAAGGTGAGCAAGCAACATAAGAACAGGAACACATATTAAGGTATCTGCAGTCCAAATATAATTGAAACCTCAAGAACTCTGAATCTAACAGCAAACAGTTTGCCTACCACATCAGATTTTGTAGTGCGAACATCACATGGACCTGATACCTCCGCCCCAAGGGTCACAATATTAGGTTGTTCAGAATGTTGTTGTGAAACATCTGTCCTCACAGTTCTAAAAGATTGTGGCAGATGTTGTTTTAAAGAGTTTGTTTCCAGAGGTAAATTGAACTCAGGAATCTTGTATGTGCTTGAGCTTAATGCAGGTGCCAAAGTTGCTTCTAAACTTGTTCCCCTCACTTGTTCTGAGTTTGGCCTTCTTCTCAACACCGGGTTTCGGAAATAAGAGTGCAATTGTCATCGTGCTTCTGCTTATCTGGTGATACAAAGTCGACTTCTAAATTTGTTCTCCTGTCTAGTTCAGAGCCACTTCTCAGCACTGGAGCTTCAGAAATAATGCAATCATCTTCATGGTTCTCCTTTTCTGGTGTAACAAAAGTTTGCTTCTAAACTTGATCTCCTCACTTGTTCTGAGCATGTCCCTCTTCTCAGCACTGGAGTTTCAGAAATAAGAGTGCAATCATCTTCATGCTTCCGCTTGTTTAGTGATACAAAGTTCATAAGAGAAGACTGAATGGTACTTGAATGAGTAGATTTTGCAGCAAGCCCAGTTCTGAAACAATTTGTTCCCAATCCAACACTTTTTCCTTGTTTAGGCGATCTTTTTGGCTGGTCATAGTCGAAGGATGGAAGCCAAGAAGATCTATCAGCCTGAGTGGCTGTGCCTTTTGACAAGGGGCTTGTATCTCTAGACGTTGCTTCAATGGCTACCTTTGCCACTGAAGAAGGCAACTCCTGGTTCTCTGGGGAAGCATGATCCTCACTGTCTGTTTCTTCATCTTCATCGATATTGTCAGAAGCTGAAACATTCGCCCTTGTGATAGTATTGGTGTCTTCATTATGCGCATCAGTAACAGCATCCCCTTCCTTTTCAGGATCTTTGATGTGATTGACTGAGAAACTGCATTGCAGAGGGGAGTACAGATTTTCAACACCTTCACGTAAAGACTGCAGAATCATGCTCTCAGACGAGAAGAAAACTTTTCTCTTATCAGGTGCAACATTCACATCGTAGGATGTAGTTGGAATACGGAAATCCAGGATAACCACAGGATATTGCTTGGCATTTGAACTTTTGTATAGCTCATTGACAAGTTTTGTGACCTTTGGCATATCAATAGGTCTGCCATTCACATAGAAAAATTGTCTATCTCCTGAACTGCGGCCAGTACCAGGTCCAGGTTTTGAAAGAAAGCCCTCTATTTGGCAGCCATCCGAGGTGGTAACACTAAAGGGCTCCAGACATTTGAAAGTGTTTGGACCAAATACAGTGATGATATTGTCTTTCATAGAATTGCTTCCTTGAGTTCTAAGCACAACCATTTTAGAATTTTTTCCAACGGTATTAGTGCAGAGTAATCTAACCCCTTTGGCAATCAAAGCATAAGCCTGGCACAGGTAAGATGTAATAATTAGTAACATAACTTAACTGGGGGACAGCTACCTTAATCATTTGGCGTACTCAGTATCAAACATGCGAAAAAGTACTTACAAACTGAAACATAAAAACTCACGTTGAGCAGAGAGATCACTTTCCCATACTCCTTCCGAATGTTCCTGCTAAACTCCTTGCTCCGTACCGGCAATGTGGAGAACAATTTCTCTACTGTCACCGTGGTTCCAACCTGCCGTGCGACCTTCCTCTCACTAACCACCACGCCCGAGTGCTCGAACTCCAAATGTGTCCCAACGGGCTCGTCCTTGGTCCTCGTCTCAACCGTCAGTTTCCCCAGCGCACAGAGCGAGCTCAGTGCTTCGCCCCGGAACCCGAATGTAACCACGGATCCGAGGTCGGAGAAATCCGATATCTTCGACGTGTGGTGCTTAAGAGCAAGAGCCTATTAAAGTGTCGGCAACATGGTTAGCGACTAGCAATTGGTGGCAACGTCTACAGCAGCGAAATGGGGGGATGGAATTGGCCCTCACCTGGAAGTTGGAGGGAGATATGCCGCATCCGTTGTCGGCGACCTTGAACCACTCCTCGCCGTAGGCCTTGAGGCTGACCTCGACGGAGGTGGCGCCGGCGTCGAGGCTGTTCTCGACGAGCTCCTTGACGGCGGAGGAAAGGTCGAAGATGACCTGGCCAGAGCAGATGCGGTGGACCACCGCCTTACTGATTGGCTTGATCGCCGGCGAGGATCCGCCGCGCCCGGCGCCTCCCCTCCTCCCGCCATTCCCCGCCTAAACCCTACGCCTCGCGGTGGACACCGGAGAGGAAGAGGAAGGGGGGTTTTCGGCGTCGCCTTCCTCTCGATTCTCGAACCCGCGCCACTCGTTACAGGAAGGAAAAACCGGCAAGCGAGACGCGTCTTTCCTCGGTTGGGCCTTGAACTGGGCTCGATCAATCTAGGCCGCAAAATGGGCCCTTTGTATAAAAAGAAGTTTTAAACCCATATTATTTCAAGAAAAAAAAAATCAGGGGAAAAAAAACAGAGCACAAGGCCGACTTGGATGCTACCGCGTCCCGTCCAAAGAACGTGGCGAGCTTGAACGTGCCGAGTCCAAAGCAGAGGACTCTCCCGCCGCCAGCGCCAGTCCACGCCCACCCGTGCAGGTCCTGCCACACGGCGTTTCCGCCCGGCGCGATCTGCTGGATGTGGGTTGGACTGGTCCGGTGGGCGGGTGGGCGCTGGTGCGGCGGCCCCGGGTTCACCGCCTGTGACCGGTGTTTGACCCGCCGCCCCGAGCCCGAATCGCGTTGGTTTGATGACTTCTCTTCTTATTTACAAATCACCCCTTCCCTGTCCGCTGATTTATGTATAGCTGCAAGATACCATTTCGGTGCAGGGGTGGCCATCGATCTGTCTTCTTTTTCTTTTTCGTTTTTTCTCAAAAATTTCGGTTACTAAAAGCACAAAAGCAATTGGTTAAAGAAAGTTATCAGGACCAAACAAATTCAGTACATAGTTTGGCTCAATCTTGATTAGAACCGAACTAAGCATAGTAAAGAAAAAAGAAATACATAGAAAAAAGAAAAAAAAACAATAATTAGTATTATGGCTCAACGAAAATGTGTCCATAGTCTAGACTACATATCTAATTGTGGAGGAAGAGCGTTGGTGTTGTTAGGCGCTCACCACCGAACTATCATGCCCATAGAAATTGACGACAAGGATCGCTATTCACAATCCTACATTACTAGTTGTATTCAGTTGCTCAATAAGTCGATTGATTTCGGTTGACTGAATGGTGTTTGGTGGGAGAGAGCATAAGTCGAAACAAGCTAGCTAAATAGGGCTTGATCCATTAGAATCGAATCCTCTTGTACCGGTTTTGGTCTACTACAAAACGCTAACGTTCTTTCTTCGATCGCAAGGAAAAGGTATGGAACAAAATAAAATATGTTTTTTTTTATATAACGCAACATGTGAAAAGAATCCTACCACGTCACCCACGTGTGTGGATACTAAAAGAATTCTAGCTATTTCAAGGACTAAAAAGAAACAAGCTCTGGTATATAAAACAAGAACCAGACATACTTTCCCTCGTCACAGCCAGGAAGAGAAAAGAAAATAACTCGGAAAAAAAGAACGAGACGCCGAAAATTCGAAGGGGAAGAGGGAAAGCGAAGCAAATGGCGGAGGGCCCGAGCAAGATCGAATCCATGAGGAAGTGGGTCGTCGACCACAAGCTCCGAGCCGTAGGTATGCCTCGTTAGTTTCCCCACGGATTCGTTTTCTTCGCCCGGATCTAGTTATTCGGCGTTGGTTTCTGATGTATCCCAAGTCCCATCCCCGCAGTTTCTTTATTACACTGTTTTCTTATGCTATTAACGGAGTTGCGAAATCTGTACTGTGAAAATCTATAGCGAATTTTTTTTTTTTAGATTTAGGGAAAAGTAGTATTTTAGATTATTCCTCCTGCTGGATGCAAAGTGTTCTTATTGTCGTGTTTTTTTTTTTGGGAGAAAAGGTTGCCTCTGGCTAGGCGGGATCAGCAGTTCGATCGCCTACAACTGGTCGCGGCCCAATATGAAGACTAGCGTCAAGATCATCCACGCAAGGTTTGTTTCATTTTCCATTTATAGTTTCACTAAGTTTATGAGCTTCTATCAATCCATTGTAAAGCAGTCTTGTCTATTTGAACCATAGGCAAAGATACTACCAATTCGATTCTTTTTTTTTCTTGATGAAGATGACAATCTATAGCTGGTTTTACCATTTTTTAGGAAAAACAGTATTTTAGATTATTCCTCCTGCTGGATGCAAAAAAGTTCTTATTGTTGTTATTTTATTTTATTTTTTTTCCTGAAAAGGTTGCCTCTGGCTAGGTGGGATCAACAGTTCGATCCAGCCTACAACTGGTCATCTATATCTATATGAAGACTAGCGTCAAGATCATCCACGCAAGGTTTGTTTCGTTTTTCATTTATAGTTTCACTAAGTTGGTTTCTATCATTACATTGTAGGCAGTCTTGTCTATCATTGTCATAGGTAAGATACTACATTTTGTTCTTTTTTCTTGATGAAGATGCAATTATGGTTTTGACCATTTCTTAGCAAAATATGGTTTCTAAATGCTACAACTACCACAGAAAAAAGGTTGATTTTTCATATGTACGAATGATTGTTTCCTGAAAAGCCAAGGAGCTAAATGTGCATTATGAACAGATCCAGACAACTTAGATTTTTCTATATCTATATGAAGCTTGGGTGGACTTTCCAGATGTGGGTTTATGGAAATTTCTGAAAGGAAGTAACTTAGTATGCATATTTAACTTAGTAATTGCTAAAATATCAGCTACAGTTGGTTTGCTAGGGCTTATTTAACATCACAGGTAAAGGATAACGATCAGGCAGATTTTTGGAATTTTGTTACTGACTGCAGAAATTTACTATTTTTATTTGTTGCAATTGTTGCCAATGATTCTGAAGAGGTAGTGTTCGGCATAATTACAGTGCATGGGGTTTATAAGGCTGCACAATTGTTTGTTCTGTGAAAGATTTAGTTTCACAATTTATGCTCAGGTTTGTGTGTCAGACTGATAGCATTTCTTTCAAGGAGCAGTTTTAGCTACTCCAGATCAGGAGCTTACTAGTTGTTGTGCACTTGCACTTGATGATCCACTTATTTTTGTTAGGTATACAGATTTTATGTGTTCCTTTATGTTGTTAGTAATTTATTAGGTTCTTCCTAGTTTGCTGGTATTTGTTTGATACAAGTGCAGGCTTTAAGGGGATAGTTTAGGCAACCTCTTGTCGCTTGGAAAGTTGGAAGAGGGCTGCAAGCTGTGTCTGTTTATCTTTGATGGGCTTCTCAATGCATTGCCCATGTTTCTCTGAATTTTCCACCCAGCCTTTTAAGAACCTCAGCAAATAGCAAGGTCCAATCCTTAATGAGAATGAGTGTCCTAGTTGTTAATTGTTAAGGGGTAGTGTCCTACTTGCATCCTAATTGTCTGTATGCCCACTGTGGCCATGCCAAGCTGCCAAAAATGGTCACATCACCAAACTCAACACATGTTTGATATGTCTCTACTCCCTAATACCTTCAGCATGCTACCAACATTAGGCAGACCTTGCTTGTTTTTTTGTGCCGTATGTGACCAAACCAGACTGCTGCTATATTGATGCCCCAGTTTTGGGCATTTTTTTATCTGATGATGAAATTAGTGGATCAGAATAGTGAATACAAACAACAACAACAACAACAACATAGCCTTTAGTCCCAAGCTAGTTGGGGTAGGCTAGAGATGAATCCCAAATTTAATTTCTAATATGTGGATCTTCAATGTTTTTCCAAATTTGCAAACTTAGTTACCACAATTGTAGTCTGTTGATGCACAATACTGCATAGGAAAGATGAAATCCTTGATAAACATCTTCTTTCACCATGGCTCTTGAAAAGGGACAGCAATCCTCACCTCAATGCAGTATGCAAAAAGATATTTGAATAATCGTTGAGCTGTTTAGAGTGTGTTGAGGATTTTGAAAAGATAGTTTTCTTGTAAATTTGGTACAAGCATCCAACAGCTATTCTCTCCGTCCACAAATATATGCAATTCTCACTTTTTGAGGAGTGAAACTATTTATTTGAAGTTTGACCTAATTATATAAAAGAAGTACATACTAATATTAATGAAACAAAGTACCATTAAATTAATATGAAATATATTTTCGTTGTAGACCTAGTTAGAGACTATTCATTGTAAACCTGGTCAAAGTTAAGCTAGTTGACTAATAGCCCCATAGTTGTATTCTTTTTGTGGACTTAAGGAGTATTTGTTTTTTAGATTACTGTTGCCTTGAGTTGGAACTTAGAAACCAGCCAAACCCTGGATGAACACCAGTAGCGCCCATTGCTGGACATAGCCATTTCATGTATTGTGGATTCAATTATGCTAATATAAACTTGATTTTTGCTTCTAACTGAATTCAATTATGCTAATACAAACTTGATTTTTGCAGGTTGCATGCACAGGCTCTAACCCTAGCTGCATTAGTTGGTTCTGCATGCGTGGAGTACTATGACAATAAGTATGGTTCTTCTGGCCCAAAGGTGGACAAATACACAAGCCAATACCTGGCCCATTCGCATAAAGATTAAGATCTCCATGTTGGTTCCTGCATACCGGATTAATTTTGGGCCTCTGGGTGCTCATGACCCACCCATCCGTGGATGCTGGATGTTTATTCTTTTTATCTTCTTATTATTTTCAAAATGATGGTGTATGTACCTGGGAAATGATAATGAGGCTGTAATGCAGATATTGCCGTGACTGCCAGCTTCTTTTAATATTTTATATTGAGAAAAGGAAAGGAGATCCTGATTTGTGCCAAAATTTTGAATTCTCTGTGCCCCTGTAACTTCTGCTCAGTTCCTGTGCTTGTATGGTTATAAGGCAGATGCAAAAATGTTTTAAAGTTCATGTGGAGATCATGGATTAGTATGATTAGGAGATTCCGACAGGATATAGATGCCCTATCGGCCTATACAGGGCCAGTTAATTTAGTCTTGTGTTGCCAATAAACGATAATTGTTGTGTCAAAATTTGTGTTAATTTTTTCACCACTCTTTCAGGTCTAAGATGCCTTAAATGAGTTTTTTTTTTTTTAAGGATGCCTTAAATGATTAATTGACATACTACTTTTTACATAATCCGTAAACAGCAATAGGTTGACGTTGATACTCGAAAACAAGTCCACAGAAATGAGCTCATGCAACAACATTGTTCTTCTACACTCTGCCAGTCTGTCTCACAAGTCACAAATTGGCTTTCCACTCTCTCCCGAAAAATTATAGTTTTCAAATATGCAAATTGATAAGCCGATGCCACTAAACCCTCCGCTCAAAAACTAATATAATTGTTACTTTTGTAAATGTCAAAAATTTAAACTTTGACCAAAGTTTTATTAAAAAAAAATACTACCATTTACACTATAAAATAAGTATCATTAGATTAATGATAGAATACATTTACGTAATAAATCTTGGTTGAGATATAAATATTGATCATTTAAACTTGGTTGAACTTTTAAATTTGATCGGCATGATTTCGATTTCAAAAAGTTGTGTGCTGTCAGTGTGTTGGGGGGTGGCTGAGGAGTATTTATTTATAGTGGATGAGCTAGAGTTTCACGGCACCACATGTCGGTACTTGAACGAAGCCTCCATCCTGTGGTACAAAAAAATACGAGCGTTAGTTCAATCTCGCAATGGTTGTATGTGCAACTGCGGCGGTGGAAACCATCGATTCTGGCATGGTGTTTGACAGGATTCTTTCGATCCTAACAGTTGGTAGATAGCAGATTTGATACCATGGTCTCTGCCTCGCGGTACATAAAGCACTGAGCGCTAGCTCAATGTTGTGATGGTTATGTCTGCGGCGGGCCTAGTTTAGAGAACTTTTTACTAAAATGGGCAAGAGCCATGTGCTTGAGAGAGCTTCTGGTTTTGGATAAGTTAGCTAGGGATGGGATACCTACATCCCTAGAAGATCATCTAGTGGTTACTAAGTTCCCTCACTAATAATTATGCATCTAAATGATCACCTCCTTTCATCCTCCGTCATAGTAAATTGTTCTCTCTTTTTTGCACATAATCACAAGAGTGATGGTATGCAAAATTCTTTTTTTCTAATGTAGAAATGATGTCACTCCGTGTCACAATTAGAAGACGTTTAGGAAAAGTGACACGGTCAACTTTGAGTCTTTTGACTTCTCTTTTTTAAAAATATTCATTGAGAAGTAATATTTGTATATTTTTATGAAAGCATTTTAAAAGAAAAATCTATTGATATGTTTTTCACATTTTTAAACTCAACGACTTAAAAGTTATTTATAATTTATATTTAATGTTTGATCAAAACCTTATCTAAGACGTCTTCTAATTGTAATATATAGGGTACATCCATCCTTCCTTAGTGGGCTCATCTTCAATGAACAAGTGCGATGGCCGTGATATGAAAAGATACACGTTCACATCATAGACTTGATTAAACGATGGGTCAGATCGGGTTGGGTAATTATGATTTTTTTTTTTTTTTTTTTGATTCGTGTTGGTCGTCAAACAGAATCATGCGTAAAGTGGTGTTGTTAATTTCCTTACTCATTTTGTAGCTACTTTGAATGGGTGGGTTGGACATGGGATGATGGTCGGCTTGGCTTGCATCCCTTACTGACTAAAGGTGAAACTGGAAATTCTTAGACGAGTAGGGCCCAAAACATTTCTTTTAACATAGAAAAGCCAAAACGATATATAACTCAGAATAAAGGGTGGTATTTATAATTAGGGATACAACAAGATTAACTTACAACACATAATTAATTCCTTAGGTTGTTTGGTTTGGAGGATTGACTTTATTTGTCATGGGGGTGGTTCTATCCAGCTGCTGTCGGGAATGTACATGTATTCACGTTTTGTTCGGTCAAGTAAAATTGATTTGTTGTGAGAAAAAATATTACAGTAAGTCTTGGTTAATAAATTCAAGCGAACTAAAACTTTTGGCACACCAAAATGTTTTTTTTTTTTTTAACGGCACACCAAAATGTTAGCAGAGGCGAGATGATACCATTTTCACGTGCGACTGCTAGTGCACAGCACAGGTGCTTTGACTTCCGTCTGATGCTCGATGGGCTACAGCGACCTTCATAGAATCTGACAGGTGGCCCGGCGCATTACCCTGGCGCGTCCCCCGCCGAAACCTTTCCCGGGGAGGTGTCGGCTCGTTGTAGGATGCTACACCGATGCGGGCTCGGGGAACCATTGGTCCGGCCCTCGCCAGCTACGGCGCGTCGCGGTCGCTGCTCGCCGGAGCGCATCTCCACTGCCACCTACTCAAGTCCGGCCTTCTCGCCGTCTTCAGCAACCACCTCCTCTCTTTCTACTCCAGATGCCGCCTCCCGAGCGCCGCACGCGCGGTGTTCGACGAAATCCCCGACCCGTGCCACGTCTCCTGGTCCTCGCTCGTCACCGCCTACTCCAACAACGGCATGCCGCGGGACGCACTCTGGGCGTTTCGGGCCATGCGCAGGCGTGGCGTCCCGTGCAACGAGTTCGCGCTCCCCGTCGTGCTCAAGTGCGCGCCGGATGTCAGGTTCGGCGCGCAGGTGCACACGCTGGCTGTGGCCACGAGGCTCGTCCAGGACGTCTTCGTCACCAACGCGCTTGCAGCCATGTACGGTGGTTTCGGCATGGTGGACGAGGCCAGGAAGATGTTCAACGAGTCTGGAGGCGAGAGGAATGCCGTTTCTTGGAACGGCATGATGTCGACGTATGTCAAGAACGACCGGTGCAGGGATGCCATCGAGGTGTTTCGAGAAATGGTGTGGTGCGGGGAGCGGCCGAACGAGTTCGCGTTCTCGTGTGTAGTTAACGCGTGCACAGGATCGAAGGATTGGGAGACTGGGAGGGAGGTGCACGGCATGGTGGTGAGGACGGGGTATGACAAGGATGTGTTCACAGCAAATGCTCTGGTTCACATGTACTCAAAACTGGGAGACATTGAAATGGCAGCGGTGGTTTTGAGAAGATGCCTGCGGCAGACGTTGTCTCATGGAATGCTTTGATTGCTGGGTGTGTAACTCATTGGCATGATCACCGTGCACTGGAGCTGCTGCTACAGATGACGTCTTTAGGGGTGGTGCCCAATGTGTTCACATTATCTAGTGTTCTGAAGGCTTGTGCTGGTGCTGGTGCATTCAATTTGGGCGGCAAATCCATGGGTTTATGATCAAGGCTGATGCAGATTCTGATGATTTCGTCGCTGTTGGCCTTGTTGACATGTACTTGAGGGACGGATTCTTTGATGATGCGAGGAAGGTGTTTGATTTCATGCCCCAAAGGGATTTGATTCTATGGAATGCACTGATCTCAGGCTGCTCTCATGACGGACGGCATGGTGAGGTGCTGTCACTCTTTCACAGGATGAGAAAGGAGGGGCTGGACCTTGATGTCAATAGGGCGACACTGTCTGCTGTTCTCAAGTCAACGGCAAGCTTGGAAGCAATCTGTCACACAAGACAGGTTCATGCTCTTGCAGAGAAGATAGGGCTCCTATCTGACCCTCATGTTATCAATGGGCTTATTGATTCATACTGGAAGTGTGATCGACTCGATTATGCAATTAAGGTTTTCGAAGAAAGCTGTTCTGATGACATTATATCCTCTACGTCCATGATGACAGCTCTCTCAGAGTGTGATCATGGTGAGGATGCAATAAAGCTGTTTGTGCAGATGTTAAGAAAAGGCCTCGAGCCTGATTCTTTTGTACTAAGTAGCCTCCTGAATGCTTGTGCTACTCTGTCAGCCTATGAACAAGGGAAGCAAGTGCATGCTCATTTGATTAAGAGGCAGTTCACATCAGATGTGTTTGCAGGGAATGCTCTTGTGTACACTTATGCAAAGTGCGGGAGCATAGAGGATGCAGACATGGCATTCTCTCGCCTGCCGGAGAAGGGAGTTATCTCATGGTCTGCAATGATTGGAGGGCTTGCACAGCATGGACATGGGAAGAGAGCATTGGAAGTGTTCCATAGAATGCTCAATGAGGGCGTTGCCCCAAACCACATCACATTGACCAGTGTTCTCTCTGCTTGTAACCATGCCGGGCTTGTTGATGACGCAAAGAAATACTTTGAATCTATGAAGGAGATGTTTGGAATTGACAGGACTGAGGAACACTACGCATGCATGGTTGATATTTTTGGTCGTGCAGGGAAACTAGAGGATGCTATGCAGCTTGCCAACAACATGCCATTCCAAGCAAATGCTGCAGTTTGGGGCGCACTTCTAGGAGCCTCAAGAGTACACCGAGATCCAGTGCTGGGAAGGATGGCAGCTGAGAAGCTCTTCACCCTAGAGCCTGAGAAGTCTGGCACACATGTCCTGCTTGCAAACACTTATGCTTCAGCAGGCATGTGGGATGAAGTGGCTAAGGTGCGGAAGTTCATGAAATACAGTAATGTCAAGAAGGAGCCTGCAATGAGCTGGGTTGAGATAAAGGATAAGGTGCATACTTTCATTGTTGGCGACAAGAGCCATCCAAGGACAAGGGAGATATATGGAAAGCTAGCCGAATTGGGAGATCTGATGAATAAAGCTGGTTATGTTCCAAATGTGGAGGTTGATCTGCACGATGTAGACAGAAGCGAAAAGGAGCTGCTTCTTTCTCATCACAGTGAGAGGCTGGCCGTTGCGTTTGCATTGATTAGCACCCCAGCTGGGGCCCCAATCAGAGTGAAGAAGAATCTGCGCATATGCAGGGACTGCCATGTTGCATTCAAGTTTATTTCAAAGATCGTTTCAAGGGAGATTATCATCAGAGATATCAACCGGTTCCATCATTTCACAGATGGGACATGTTCTTGTGGTGATTATTGGTGAAAATGGTTTGGCAGATTATAATTTTGCAGCTTGTTGAGAATTCTGATGTTTAGAGGAGTTGCATGCCTTCATGGAGGCTTATAGTTTCACAAGATTTTGTAGCCAATCAGATGAGTGATGCAATGCAATTTTTTGTTTGACATTCCCATAGCCCATGCATTTTGCAGTTAAATCTGCAGTAGGCACTAAGCCATAGCCGTTGTAGGATAGAAATATTCCTTGTGTCATGGCTTTTTATACACTCCCATTCAATTATTTTGGATACATCAATGGGCACAAAACTTCAGCCAGATCTTTCCAGCTAAATATTTTAATGGGTTTCTATGGGAGGGTCCTACCGCTATGTCAATTGAAAGGTTTGGCCATTGAGAAGGAACCTTCATTTCTTAATATTCATGTGTAAACGCACATCCTTCACATAGCAAAACTGTGAATAAGTTTTTATTTGAAAGAGGAACATAGCTCTGTGAGGCCAGATTGATGGGAAAAAAATTACAGATCTATGAGGCACTTTGAAACATATAATGCTTACTTTTAGAAACTGTTTCTTGGAAAGGAAACATATATTAATATAATATAATGTGTTTGGATTAAGTTAGTTAACAAAACAGACATGCTTCGCGAGAAATGGTCTTCCACAGATATACATATACATATGCTCTACCGCCCTAGATAAACTCACATATCACAAATATTGTAGGCACGTTGCTAGATATCAAGGGCAGCAAAAATGTCATTTCCAAATAATATGTACATGAGCTCATCACAGCCCATAAGTTCTGCATTCCAGGAATACTCAGTGACAACTTATAGAACTCTTCTACAAAAGGATGACAAGGACGTCGTAACTGGTGTATCTTAGCACCGAGAGGGGCAGAGTGTACAATCTATTGTTCACAGTTGACTGATTATACTGATCCACAAAAGTAGAAGCACAAGTTCAAGAATCCTCTATGAATAACACTAAGTTGCCTATGTCTTTCTAACTCCGCGTCGTCTGTTGTGAGTTGGCTCTAGAATCCAGCCTTCTCAATCTCATATTGCGAACAATAGCAGCTTGCTTCTGGCGAGGGCTGTAGCTCTTTCTTTTGCTGCACAGATAAATGAGAGCTTGAAGTTCAACAGAAAAGAAGGGGTATGAAGTGCAAGCTTCCAATGTGCAATCTTAGCAGGAATTAAAGGCATCATGCCAGATAGTTGCAAGATTTTCACACTGGAAAAGGGACAAAATCAAAGAGTTTTTTTTTTTTTGGCTCATTTTCCTGTAGACCCATCATCTATAAATTGCTCATGTAGTATCTATTTCAAAAATATAAAACATACTCAGATCTACAAGAATTATTTATGCAGATACTTAGCACCTAATTGAGTTAGGTTTCGTAAAGTGAAAGAGAAGGAATATGCAATACCTGATAAATATAAGGCCAGCTGTGAGAACCATTCCACCAATTGCCCATGAAACTCTTTCACTGACAGGCATTTCTCTTGCCCATCTCTGAAAATCTTGAACGTCCCATGAAGCCACACCGCTTAATGTCGGACGGTCTTTTGAAGAAGTCCATGAATCTGAGATGGAATCCAAACTTGCTTTCCCACCATAGCAGAAAGTGTCATCAACTCCACCAGAGCTGGTGCTGGTCTCAGAAACTTGAACAGAGAAACCAGCAAGATGGCATAACTCTGTGCCATTAGAGACCCATTTATGTACTTTGCCACAAAGGATGTCACCTAAACCACAAGGAGATAAGGCCTGACATACCAATAAGGAGCATATTCAGAACCAAACCGTGAAATCATATAATCAACAAAAAAAATATAAGAAGATGAAGCTAAAAATCTCTTAGCACAAGAAAAGGGAACTTCAGCAGAATCAACAGCTATTCAGAATGTACGCAACAGACATGGGCTAGAACACGACTGTTTAGTGTATAATTATAATCTGACCATGAAACTATCAAGCTTAATCTAGCAGCAGCACTTATACTTGTGCGTCAGTACATGTTTGAGGTATCAGTACCCACTTGTCTCAATTATGTCCCTTAATCAGAGTGTTTACCTGTGTTTTCATATCTATGGAGAAGTATGACTCTGAACAAGCTTTGAAGACCATATCACAGAATGATGCACATACAACAGGAGGTCCAGGCCTGATGCCCACTCGTGGATCACATATTGAGCACTCAAGCAATTCCCACAAATGAATACATTCTTGACTGCCTTCACCAGTCAATGCAAGGTTTCTCACTGAGACCAGAGCAGGAAATGTTTGCATCACATCACAACATGTATTCTGGCGGAATATCCTACACAGTGCTAGATCTCTGCGCCCCTTGGGTGCTCTTCCAGGAGGCTTGCCTTCAGATGAAAAGGCAGGGAACCGTCCACCTGGTGAAACACATACACCTTTTGGTTGTCCTGGGGAAAGAAGAAATAGACAGCATAAAGTACGAGATATATATCAATAGACTATTGCTACCACAGCCATCTACTGAGCAATTACAAGCCTCATCTCTCTCAACAAAGAGCAACCATTCAATCTGCAACCACAATATTCATATAACCAAGATAATCAGCATTGCTGATCAGTCTTACAACAACCAGCAGTAGCATCAAGAACCTGAACTATATGACAGTAAGGTAAACAAAGTCTGCTACAGTACAGCTTAACTTACTACAACATATAACAAAGCTTGTAAGTTGTAACAGTGATATGATCATAGCTCATCTAACAGTTCCTTTCCAAACCAGTCCTCTGCATTAATAATTATGAAACTTCGCAAAATGCCAACAATAACTTCAAAGTAAGGCCTAAAGCGCGCACAGGTAGCATCTGTAAACTGGCATCCGTCGTTTTGCTATAGTTTAAACCTCTAGCTCCAAGACCAACTAAATCTACATAGCAAACACAATTGGAGGGACCAAAGACACGACAACCAAAGGATAGGATCATTCAAAGGCAACAAGAAAAAGCTCTAGCACCACATGCACTGAAAAAGTTAATGAAAAGCAAATATTTCCACTGATTAAGTTAATGAAACCAAATATGAAGAAACTATAAACGAGATCTCGAGCACTCGCAGTCGCAGGCGCGGCGACTGTTCCGTACCAGCTGACGCGAGCGGCGAGAGGAACATCAGCACCAGGAGGAGAGTGAAACCGGTCGTCCTCCGCGGCCGCGTGGGAGAGCCCATCCCCATCGAAGCAGCCTGCCCGCCGGCCGGCGGCGCGCTGCGGCGACGAGGGGAACGGAACGGCCGGTCGGCGAATCGATGCGCCATCCCCTCGGCGGCGTCTGTGACTCTACACCATACAAGTCAACAACCGGGCTCCTCCTCCGTTCGAGCAATGGGCCGGATGCGACGGGAAGCCCAACATAAAAACACGGCCCGGTTTCGCTTTCCTCGCTCAGGTTGCCTGCCAGAGCCGTCGTCTGCACCCGTTGCGTTTGGTGAAGAAGAAATAGCACCGTATCGGCTGCCGAAGGCTGAGCGCGGAGGGAAGGAGCTTTAAAACAACAGGCAGGACACCAGATCAACTCATATCTTTCTCGGCCTTTTGGCTAAGATCAAGTGTAGTATTTGTTTTTATCAGTTTAATTTAATATTTGATATGTGGGCTATGTGTCTATTTTGATATTAATTTTATTTTTTTGTGTGGGAGGGCCATTATTACAGTGGCTACCCAAGGGCGTTGCCCAGCGTTTTTGCACTGCTGGTTAGGGTCTGGTGCAAACCCCAACCAAAAACAAAACTAAATTGTTGTTATGTGGGCGGGTTTCTCCTGGGCTGGGCCGAATTTGAACAGTCCTACTTGGAAAAAAAAAAAGTAGCTGTCAAGCAAAGATCAAAAAGTCCAACGGCACTTTTGATTACCCATTCTGAAAGACAGCAAAATAATGCCCAACGGCAACGTGGTGTAAAACCCAAATGATTGCAATCGATCTTGTCAAAAATTTGAATTGTGTGATTTTAAACTTGCGTTTCGCACGGAAAGGAATGTTCGGTTAGCTCTAGATAACTTTTAACAGGGCAATTTTTTGCCCCATCGTTATAGTATTTAAGCTTTGAATGAAATTTACCTTTCTTAACAACAACAAAAAAGCCGCCCAACCTGTCATGTCTTGTACAGTATGATAGATAAATACTGATACCGATGCAGTTTTATTATTATTTTTTTGACGACATATTGATAATATATATTGACATATATATTGTATACAATAAGATATATTGAAATAACAAATAAAAATATATAAAACATGACTTTGTGTTGTCCAGGTTTATGTAGGTAGACAATGCCTCCAAACTTGAACAGAGCTTGCACACAGAAAATCAACTCCAGTCGGTGATCCACCGTTCACGAGAAAAAGTTAGCTTTGCGTGCCAAGCATTGAGAGACGTAACAAAAGGTAGAGGCGGCCCGCTGCTGTTGCTTGCTACCATGGGACTCCCGATCCTGATCTACTTCATGAGACCTTGCCCAATCCAAGAAGAAGGCCATCTTATCCAGTGGGTCCAGCAAGAAAGTGCCACGCACGTAGTACTACTAGCTATGTCATGGGCGTTGTGCCTGCGAGGCTCAGGGTCCCACGTGGATGAGGATGAGCTGTCACATACTTCGACAATCACTGTGTATCTGTGTTCATCTATCCATCCGTGATGCGTCTCTGTCTCTTGGATCATCTCTTGTTCTGGGCAGTCTCCTGCCCATGAAGATATGCCCACCAACTACACCTACACGGAGGAAACCTTGGTTTGTTGTGGCCGCGCACAGTAGGCGACTCGCCGGCGGCTGCCGTGCACGGTGGAGGCACCGGCATCCATTATGTTGCCGCAGCTGCTGACGGCGTGTTGCTCGTCCATGTTCGATATGCTGGCATCGGCACTATTTGCTGCCACCACGCCCGTTCGCCTCTGACTTATGCTATTTATTTTTAGCATCATCACATATCAAAATGCCGGCCAACTCAAAAACGCGTAACAAAATTTTTTTTTAAAAAAAAAACTGGTGAGATAGTTTATACCTGTAAATGTAGAAATTCCCTGCCCTCGGCGAGCTCGATTTATACCGGCACAGGCAGCAGCGCTGCAGGAAGGGAAACTTCAAACGCGGCCGTCGTCGTCCGACGACGGAGAATCGACAGGGTTTACCTGCTGCTGCTTGTGTTATCAATCCGAGGGTAAAAAAAAACCTTGCTCAAGATCTGCGCGGCCGACGCCTTCTGGGATGGCTCTTGCCGTGGCGCTCAAAACAAAATTAAATTGGCCCAAATGATTTTGTTTGTGGAGCCGTTGCACTGCTAGCAGGGCCTGGCGCAGCCCAACCAAAACAAAACTAAATTGTTATGTGGGCCGGGTCGTCTCTGGCCCAAATGATTTTGTTTTTTACAGGTGCTACTTGTCTTACTTGAGCTTTTTATGTTAAACCAGACTTGCGCTTGTAATCATTTTCGTGCAGTACCCACGCGCAGAGGCACCGTCTTACCGGACAAGCAAGCTCTAGAAAACTTTTAACAGGGCAATTTTTGCCCCATTCTTTTGAATGAAATTTAGCTCGCCAATTAACAACAAAATAGCCGCCCAACCTCTCATGTCTTGTACTACAGTATGATAGATAAATACTGATACCGATGCAGTTTTATTATTATTGGACGACATAGAAATTACACGACATAGAGAGGAAAGAACAAATAAAGAAAATACAAAACATGCATTTCCCTCAGGGTGCACCGCAGAAGCCTGCAAACTTGAACAGAACAGAGCTTGCACACGGAGGATCAACTCCGGTCAGTGATCCACCGTTGACGAAACGCAGTTAGCTTTGCGTGCCAAGCATTGAGAGACGTAACAAAAGGTAGAGGCGGCCCGCTAACTACTACTCGGACGGCCGATCCTGATCCACTTCATGAGGTGGGGCCCATCCAAGTCATGACCATCTTATCCAGTGGGTCCAGCAAGATGCCACTTCTGTTGTGCCTGCGGTGGGTCCCACGTGGATGAGGATGAGCTGTCACATACTTCGACAATCACTGTGTATCTGTGTTCATCCATCCATCCATCCATCCGTGATGCTCTCTGTCTCTTGGATCATCTCTTGTTCATGAAGATCTAGCCCGGCCACCAACTACACCTACACGGAGAAAACCTTGGTTTGTTGTGGCCGCGCACAGTAGGCGACTCGCCGGCGGCTGCCGTGCACGGTGGAGGCACCGGCACCCGTGCCGTTGCCGCAGCTGCTGACGGCGTGTTGCTCGTCCATGACGATCTGCTGGCATCGGCACTCCTCGCTGCAGAACGCCCGGTCGCCTCTGCGAGCACGTACGCATATATGCACATCATCACATACAACGCCGGCCAGTCAAACACGCGTAACAAAACATTGAAACAAAGGCTGGTGAGATAGTCTACCTGTACATGTAGATGTCCCTGCCCTCGGCGAGATTTGTGGCACAGGCAGCAGCGCTGCAGGAAGGAATTTGAGCCCGGCGCGGCCGTCGTCGGAGAGACAGAGACCTGCTGCTGCTTGTGGATCACGAGGGTAGCCTTGCTGATGATCTGCGCGGCCGACGCCTTCCCGGGATGGCTCTTGCCGTGGGGCTCTAGGAGAACGCTCAGCCCGGCCATGGAGCCAGAAGCCTACAGCAGAGTAGACTAGCACCTAAGTAGCTAAACTACTTGTAGGACGCTCGATCTTTTCCTTTTTTTTTTTCCTTTGTTGTTTTTTAACCCTCGATCCTTTTTTTTTTTGTGTGACGGATGGTATACTTTACTCCATGGAGATGGAGGGGAGATCATCTGGTGCCTATATAAAGGAGGAAGGAGGAGGGTGTGCGTGGCAGCGTGGGATGGTGTGGTGTTGCGTTGCGCTTAAGGACGAGCAGGGTTTTTTTTTTTGACCAGTAGGACGAGCAGGGTTAGCGGGCGGGTTTTGATTGGGCAATGAACTCACCAATGCAACCCAAACACGCCTAGTAATCTCACACCTTGCAGTGTCCATGCTAATAATAGTTGATTAATCTCCATCAGCTATTAGTTCATTAATCTCCAACAGCTACTTACAGTGGACTACTAACTCCATGTCTGCACAGTCATCAAAGACCGTGTTCCGAATGGGTGCACGCAGTGTGGTCGGGGGATGCCGCGGCAGCAGCTGGTGGTGGCCTCCAGCCCGCTGAAAGCGAAACAGCGTACGGGCCACGGCCGTCTTCATGTTTGGTGCGCGAAATTACTGTTTCGACGTGTCGCTAGAGACCAGAGGCCAGAGCCCCCACAGCCCATTGTTGGGACAGAAAAATTGGACGGATCACTAGGCGTAACAAGTACTCCAGTCATGTGCTATAACCTTTCCAAATATACATCCCTATGTACGAGTCAAATCCACAGATGCGCACACGTGACACACGTCCTCCATTAATTGATCCTGGCTAAAAAACTGGACCTTATTTTGTGTGTCAGTGTTTCGGTGCCGTCCAACACCAGAAAGAACAAACAGTTCATTCACACAGAATCATTCATGTTACATTGTACATAAAACATTGATTTGCTTATTAAAAGCACATAAGGTAAACACACGATGCCAATATAACTACATACACACACGCACTCCTACGCTGGCACATATTTGTTTGCATTTTTAACAACCCTAAAAAGGTCAGGCAAACAGACTAGCAGAGCAAGTGCTCAAAACACTAATATCATCGTAAGAGCATGAGTCATGACCCAACCTAACGACCTCTACTTGTTAGTTGTTACATCACATAACGATTGACATGGTATACCCCCACCCCCAAAAAAAAAAAAGGTACACCCTAAAGAAAGGAAACGAGCACTTAACAGTCCAGATAAGTCCAGTGGAACAGGAAGAGTGCCAGGATTATGGCCTCTTCACCAAACTTCAGAAAAAAAAAAAAATGCACAGTTTTGTTCATTCAAAGAATGGACAAACAGGTGAAAAAACTTCTTACAAACACCAAACAAGAACCCATATCTAAGAGGAAATACTGAATGGCTACAGGCATAACTCAAGTGATCCAGCAAGAAGACGTGGGAATTAATTTAATTGCGCCTTGCTTTGATAATAAGGACGATGAAAATGTCACCCGATCGTTCCATTAGAAAGATTTGATGCTTCGTAATGCAGATTGCAGAACATCCAGCAGCTGTTTCTGTAGCTGATCAGTTTGACTCCCTCTGAACACAAATCCAGCTTGCCCTGTAAAGGATTTTGCCAAGAGGAGAAAATGTTAGTGCTTGAAATTGTCTTTTCTAAGATACTAGCATTTCTAGCTGCAAAGATATCGGCATAGTAGCCGGTAAAGAAACCAGACCTGTTCCTCAGCTTTTCTCACAGAAATCTTCCTGGTGGCCATCATTCTTCCATTCAGTTTCATCATCTGCTTCTCCTGTGGCATCATTCTCAGCATCGCTTTCACTAGCTGTTTCCCACTCCGAGTCATCAGCCTCTTGACCAAACGCATCACTAGTATCTCCTTCACAGTGGACACCACCATGCTTCAGAGCTGCTTCCTGAATAGCCAAGCAGCACGCATCTGCTTCTTCACCAATCGCTCGGCATAATCAGGAACTTTGTTTTGCTTCAGGGACAAGTCAGGATCGTTTGACTGAGAGCACTCGTTTATGAAAAGGATTGCATCCAACAAGCTCTCTTTTTGCAAAACCAAGCATATCGTATGCTTGAGCTCTTCTCCACAAACTCTTGGCATGACGATTCACAGGGTTATGAAGGCACAATGCTCGAGTAGCATCGCTTATGGCAGCCAATGGCTGCTGCAGGAGAAGGTAACACTGAGCTCGATTGCTGTAAAGAACCACCCGCTCTTTCTTGGACTTCATTGGACATAGCGCAAGTGCTTCAGAGTATTTCTCTGCAGCTCCTGCAATGTTCCCTGAAGAGAACAATGAATTTCCTTCCAACTTGACAACCAATGCCGCAGCTTGTTTTATATGAAGATCCTCCTTTGGCATACTCTTTTCCAATTTCAAACTTTGCTTGGATCTCAAAAGCTCATCAATTTCTGCTTTGGTTTGAGCACTGATTGCACCACGTGAGTTCCCACTCTGTTGCATACATTCTTGGAGGACTGTGACAATTGTGTCACCAAGCTTTTTATAATCACCTAGTGTCGAAATATCTGCTAAGTCTATCAATGTTGGTGCAACTTTATCTACAACCTGCACGAAGGGAGGAATAAAAATAAGCGACTAGAGTTAAGAAAACTAAAGTTAAAAGATAGCACTAAATGAATCTGGATTGAATCAGAAAGAAACAAATGTATGCATTTTAGCTCAATGCTATTTCAGGAAACCATTGCATAATTACTCTTGAGACATTCAATTAGGAGGAATTAATTATCCTGTCCTGGTATTTCAAAGATTAGATTAATATTCTTATTTACTGTTTATGAGGAACTCTGTTATTTTTATTCTGTTCTAGTCATCATCTCTAAGCTGCTGTGCATATTTCATGCCTTATTAGGCCTTAAATGTAACCGATTTAAGCAGGCAAAATGCATTTAACAAGATCTTACCTTCTGACAAGTACTTGCATCCTGCACTAACCAGATCAGACAATCAACTGCCATGTATTGCCAGTCATCTGAAGAGCGAGCAATGTTACATAAAGCATCAATAGTACCAGGAATGTTAGCAACATGACCTCGGCCAACTTTGCTCTGGCAGATTGTTCTTAGCAAACCGACACCAGCAGGTGAGTTCTCATTTACAAGTCCACCCCACATTCCAGGTAACTTGACTAGAAAATCAGGCTTGCAAATATCATGGAGGAATTCAGGCTTAAATGCAAAGCAGTTAATGAGTTGCAAAGACCAGCACTGCAGTTGACTGGCCCATTCCTCAGCTTTGCGGGATTCCATTTCCACACCACCCATGCCACGAGTAAGAAGGTCGCAATGGTAGCCAAGTCTTCGATCCACAAACTGGTAAAAGTGAGAGTACACAATCTCTAGGGAGCTGGAAGCAAGTTGAATGGCAAGTTCAAGTACTTCCCCATGATCAGCAACTGCAGGGAATGTACCAGGATATGTAGCCAAATGCCCCAAAGCTCTAACAGCAACTCTTTGCTCGACCCACGTCAGCCTACCTCTTAACAGTTCGACTAATGGAGGTATTACACCAGCACGAACAGCACGCTCTGCAAACTCCTCCATATTCATTGTGTATGATCCAATTATGTGAGCTGCATAATATGGGATGTAAATATTCTGATCATGTGCAAGCCAACGCCTGTTTTTCAACCCTTTCCATATGAGAGCTGCCATGCATTCAAATATGCCCAAGTTGATGAACTCAGGATCATTCGGGTGAGCCATTGCCGTGTTCCAGAGACCACTAATAGGGAGAACTTGACCATCATCATCTTGGGAAGGAAGTTCCCTAAAGAACTTTAGCACACTTGCTCTTCGTTTACTAGGGTTTGCCTCCTTCATAACACAAAAAAAAACATCCAGGATAAGGGCAATCGGATTGCATCTTGTCCATTATGGGAGGGGAGCCAATTGATTGTAGAAGCTTCTTTAACCAGAATCTCAACGATCACACTTCAAACTGCATCAGAACAAACCACGAGCAAATTAATACACAAAGTTCTCCAATGAAAGAAGCTAAAGGACTCCTAGAGGCATTATAGGAAACTAGTTACAACAATAAGCAAACAACAACTCTGCCATTTTATAATAAATTCTTCCTATAATTATCTGCTAACTTGGGGAAGGCCAGACTACTAAAAGTGGTGAGTACATCTTCTTGGCAACCATCGGGAAGCAGATCTGGGGCACAAGAAGCAACTTCAGCAAAATCAGGGAAGCACTAGAATGTTCAGACTTTTAGTGGCTGAATGACCACGCCAATTTTTTCACAATTCACGAGGGATGATAACAAGATGTACAACTAATCAAATTATTTAGACTATCTTAAGTGAGTGATGATACTAGTGAATAGATTGGCACTAATTTCTGTGCAGTTTACCTATACTGTATGAACAGTGGTTTAATTTAAATAAGTAGGAATTTTCAAAATAATGCATTTGTAGAAAGTGTAAGGTAACCTAAACATAAATTCAATCAATTGAGTAGGCTTTGTTGGTCTCGGGAAGATGAAAAATGGGAAGTGGATTCAACACTGAAGAAAGGGATGCAACAACTTAAAAGTTAAGTGGCAGACACACCATCACTCCAAATTTATCATTTTCCATCACTCACTTTCAAATTGCATCTAGAGTTAGAATAGATCAAGAGCATGAAAAGAAGAGTGAACTATCTATGAGCACAAATTTTGAAAAAGTGCGAGCGAAATTTCGGCTGGAACTTCCAACTTGCTGCAAAAGGGGGCACGAAAAGGAGCTCCTAATCGGAGAGCCGGAGATTTGAAAAATCCGGCGGCAACCTGAACCTCGGGAGCTACCATACCATGAACTCGCAAAAGCGAAATGGCACCTTACCATTCCAACGTGGCGGGGCGCTTCGTGAGCAATGGCGCTGTCGGCAACGCACAAAGCTTCGGTCTTGGGCGCCGGCGGGTGGCGCCCCGCCGCGGGGCCCTGTATCAAGCTAGGGTTTGGCGAGGAGCGCCGCAGGGCAGCGGCCGGCGAAGGGCGGCCGTGGGTGCCGCGGGAGGAGAGGTGGGATGAGGGAAATGGGCGAGCCCGGCGGATCTCCTCCGCGAACACGACCCACGACGGCGGGCGCGGGGAGTCGGCGCCACGTGCGGCTTGGGGAGCTAATTGGGCGGAGGACGACGGATTCGGGGCACGAGCCGACGGAGTGAGCGACGCGAGATGGGCGGACTCCAGTCGGGTCCCATCAAAGTCCATCCGCCAACCGACGGCCACGATGGAGCCGCACCACGAGCGGGCGAGGGGTCCGTCCAGGTCCAGCCATGATGATGCGAGCGCGCGGCGGGCGCTCGCCACCCACCGACCCAACCCGACCCACGCACGATTGTCGGCGCCAAGAATCGACGGTCCCCAGGCAGGCCGCCCGTCACGCTGCTCCCGTGGCGTTGCACCAGCTCGTGGTCGTGGAGCCAGCCGCCCGACGGCGCCGACGGGATCATGGCGCAGCGGCTGCCGGCAGTAGGGTCCCATGTCCATCCCATGATTTATGAGCCCCATCCCGTCAAACCAAATCATGGCACCCGCCCGAAACGGCCACCGGCGCCCGCTCCGACTCCACATGTGCAAACAGAAATTTGCGTGGCGCTGCATTTTAATTCGTCTACAGTAAACACACACACACAGCAGCAGTAACGGAGAGGACGATCGATTTATTACGAGTGGTTTGCGAGCTGAGTAGAGTAGGCAACCCAGAGGTTTGGTTTGGCGCTAATCTGATTTGAATCCCGTCCTGTCGTCCTCCTCCTCCACTCCAGTGCGATGCGATGCGGCCGTGCAACTCTGGAACGGCGACAAGGCGGCGCAGGGTCCGTACCTGGGATGCTGCTCGTTGACGCTCCTCGCATCGCATGTTTCTGCGCAACAACGGTGTCCAGGCCAGGGTAAAAGCCGCATATAGGACGGCGTAAACAAAGGACGGGGAGCGTGTAACTCCAGGTAAATTACGGGCCGCTCTCGTCCTTTTTGCGACCCCCTCCTCTCCTTTTTGGCACTAGCCGCTTGGTGGTTTGTGATGCAAAGCACTACTAGCACGCAGTACGCGCCATTATTTTCAAAAATGAAAAACTGTTTTTAGACGATTTTTTTAAACGAATATTTGTTGATTCAACTGTCAACCACGAGCCCGCAACACTTCAGTCTGGTTCAAACTTTTTTTGTGCAGAGCCAGGGCAACGCAGTCTGCTGATCAGTGCACAGTACAATACATTTAGAACAGAGTATATAGGGCGCGGAGCAGCAGAGCATGATGGATGCTCGTGTTTGCTCCTCTTATTCATGTTTTTTAATAAATATTACGGTGTTTTGTTATAACTTATTACATCACTAAAGATATTGTAATGACGTTTTATTTGTTTTATAATTTACATAAAAAGTTGAATAAGGCGGCCTTTTCGACACCTCCTTTATATGGCACTAAAAATTGCAAGTATTGTGGAGCGGAGGAGAGAATGCTAGCACGCAGTACGCGCCATTGTTTTTAAAAATGAAAATTTGTTTTTAGACAATTTTTTGAAACGAATATTTGTTAATTCACCGGCTACGGAGCTCATAGCTTCAAGATCAGTTCGGTATGGATGTCCTTTGTCTCGATTTCCTTCGCATCCGCATCAGGTCCAAGAGGGATATCAACAGCAGGCGAGCAGAGCAGTAGAAGAATCCATAGGGCTGAAAAAAAAATCGGTTCTCAGATGCACGCTAATGTTTCGTGTGAGCAATCTAGGACAAGGACAAGTGGATAAGAAGGCGGCCTATCTACTACTCCTATAAAAACAAACCCCATAGCTAATTATTTACGTTCTCGTGAAGCCAAGTCATGAAAAGGACCCACATCCACCATGACAAGTCCCAAGCAGTCGAAGCATGAAGGATCCAAGTGACTCGAAGCGTCCTCCAAATATTCACGTCGGTAGCTCAGGCGACACTCCGTTTCGAGTCCCGTGGTGCCCAAAAGCGAATCGTTGCGATCCATTGGTCTCCCTCCACCAATCTCCCTCCTACTCCTTTGAGGTGGCGCCGCCCAGCAGCGTTTGTGAGGGGGCACCGGTTTTCCAACCACACTTTCGAAGAGACGGAGGGAGTAAGCTGCTACTCCTTTAAATAATGAACCAGCGGCGATGACCACACCCAAGCCAAAAGCCCAAGACCCAATGGAGTAGTACAAGGACATGGCTGACGTAGCGGACGGTGGCGATGAGCATCAGGACAATGGAGGCACCTGACTTTGTGTAGGCCAATAAGAAGTCGGCAGCTCAGTGCCAACGTAGATAGAGAATAGGCGAGCGAATAAGGCAGAGCAGGGGACGAGGACCCATGTACTTTAGCTATAGGTGCAAAGCTTCTCTCTGTTCCAACTTTCAACAGCCTGAGATTAGCGCAATGGCGTGGTTGGTCCTATAGTTGTAAGTAAATACAATACAATATGCGCTATCCTTTATACTTCTCTATCTACCAATGTTGAAGCAAGCTTCTATTTTGTTCCACTGTTTGAATATCTCAGGCACGGGAATAAGTGGAGCAAATCCTCTGCTTTAGCATGCCAACCCTATATTAGTGCGCGCGTAGGCAGAAGGCCGAGCGCCTGCACACCTCTCTCGCACACGCGAACTCCTTTCTCTCACCCTCATCTTCTCTGCCACCGGCCGCGCGCCGCTCCGCCACCTCCGGCTCTCTCACTCCGCCCGGCCGGCTGCAGGTCTGGCGCCCCAGACCTCGCCCCGCCTCTAGCACGCCCCCGCCCCTTCGACCACCGCCCGGCCGCTAGGCGTAGGGTCGCCCGCCACGGCGGCTACCGCTGTTCCCCTTCCTATCCTCCCCGCCCTTGCCCGATGCGGCCATGGCGGCGGCTCCGCTTTGTTTTCCTTCCCTATCCTCCCGCCTTGCCCCCGCCCCCTTCCCCGTCGGCCATGGCGAACTCCGGAAACTCCTCGAGAAGTCGGCCATGGCGCCCCCGCCCGACCTCGCCCGCCCCACCCCTCGCCGCCAACCGCACCTAAGCTGCCCGTCCATCATTCCCACCGTTTGTCCTACCTACGCCTTTTCCTCATCCGCGACCATTGGGGCGGCTTTGCGACTGCCGCGTGGCGTACCCTCCTACTCCACGGCCGATCCCACGACCGACATGCGAAGAATCGGCACCACAGCCCCACCGCCTCCTTCACCCCTCGGCTCGTCGTCGGCCGGGCTCGGGGGTTTTCGAGGGCGTGCTCGGAATCGAGATAATTGCCATAATGGGACTCCAAACGTGTGGTTTTTTATAAAATAGGACTCCTAACATTTGCTTCTCTAAAATGACATCCAAAACGTTTGTATATCGAACTACATGACATTTGATCATTTTAATTCATTTTGATAATAAGAAATACATGTATCTTTTATTAATGACCGTATTGCCCTTCTGGATTAAACACGTATCTAATCTATCCCGGTTCTCGCATCCTTCCTTTTTGTCTCGCGGGTGCGGCATGGCGGCCGGCAATCCGCCGTCGCCCGGCGACCGAGCCCAGTCCATGCACGGTGGCCCTCCTCCAACCTCGGCTACCCTGCTGGACGCGCGGGCAGGGCAGCAGGCGGACGAAATAGGCTGGATGCAATCGTTCGTGCAGGCAGGCATACGGCAGGCACTGGATGCAATCGTTCGTGGAGGCAGCAGGCATACGGCAGACGCTGCCAGTCAGAGCGTCGATGAACATCTCACCGTCTGCAGAAACCACGCATTGCATCCAGTTGCCGCTGCCTCACGTTGCCATAAATCCGTTTCGTATTCGCCATTTTTCCTCTATACATCACCCCAGTCATCAAAAAATTCCTCATTTGATCTTATCTTTCATCCTTCTTTATATCTTTCTTATATCAACTATTTTTTATAATTTTATCTAAATATATTCATGTGTGATCTTTTTGTAAGATTTATTGAAACCGTTTAATGGTCCTCGAAATTTAATTTGGTGTTTTAGTTTGTGAGTTATAATGCTTTTAACTACTTGAACTAGTAGACCCACCTGCGTATGTCAGAGCTGCATGCGCTCTCTCTCCCTCTCCTGCCTTCGCACATGCTCCGTCGCTCGGTGGTGGGGCTAGGGGCCTGTAGCGGGACTCCTCTACGGCGCCAAACTGCAAGGAAGCGAGCCTCAAGTATGGTTTACAGTCCCCTGCTGCCGGTTTTTTACGGTAACAGGTTACTGGTGGTGCGTGGCAGCGTACCCTCTCTTAACCATCTGCACTGGGGTACCCTCCTCCAGACCCGCGGACGTAAAATTGCCTGCAGCAGGCATCGCATGGAATATCGTCCTGGATGGCCAAACTTCCTTTGTCTGCCCCTGTGCGTACGGAGGCTACGGGACAGAGCGCAGAGAGAGAGAGTTCGTGCAGAGGGGAAGTGGCCCACGCAGGCCCCACAGTTTTAAGTGTCTAAAATATGCTATAACTCACAAAATAAAAAACAAAATGAAAATCGATGAACATCTTTCAATAAATCCTTCAAAACTAGATCTCACATGATATATTTAGATAAAATTTTAAGTGGGTCCTAATGATGGTTGTTGCATTAAAGGATCCAAATGCGTGCTTGTAAAGCTGCCTCATGTATAGCCAAGTAAATAAGCGTGAGTGCGGATAGTGTCAGGGCAGCAGCCTGAAAGAAAGGCCGGCTGGCAGCCAGGCATGGCAGCAGCAACGTCCAGCCAGGCCTCCAGGCCACGTACAGACCCCCACCATGGGCTTTTGAATGGGCAGGGGCAAAACGATCACTTCACTCTAAAATAGATGTACTATTTGACAATTGAAATGAATTAAAATGATTAAAATGTCATATATTCCTAAGTGCCAATGTTTGGTGTCATTATAGTGTTAGAGTCTCATTTTAGCAAAAGCTACATATTTGGAGTTCCATTATAGCAATTGTCTCCTCGGAATGGGTTTGGTCGGTTGGGTCTCGGCAAGTGGACGCGCCAAGGAGGGCTCGGGGTTGCGCTGACTACTGTTATGTACTCCCACTATCACGTCTATATTTTCATGCTAATTGAACATTTTTAAATTTAGTTCGATTTATAGAAAATACTCCCATCGTCCCCAAACAAATCAGTTGCTAGAAAGTTTGAATAACTTGATAAAAATCACATCTACGACACAAAATGAACTCATTATGAAAATATAAATTTAGTTCGATTTATAGAAAACACTCGAGGGGAGTATATCTCTAAATAAGTGCATTATAAAAAATATATAGTAATGAATAATTAATCTAGTACAGTAACACCTATTACACCCTCATAAATATTAGTAATCTCTTGTATGTATTTGATCCAAGTTAAGTATGGTTGACTTCTCAAAATGTGAGAATGATAGTTAAAAGGATACAAAGAAAATATGCCATCTTTAGTAACAAGGTCACCCTCAGCACTTTGTTTTGCGAGTAATCAAAATTATATACTAAGTTTACTATAGAAAAATATATTTCATAACTAATGTAATTTTTCTTATTCGGTTCATAACTAATGTAATGATTACTTATTCAATATATAGGTGTTAGTAATCTTTTCTATAAATTTAGTCAAAGTTATAATTGTTTGACTTCTTGAAGAATAAGAGTTTTATTTTTTTTTCTGGACGAATGTTGTAACATATAAAACATGTTCTAACTTTTAGCATTTTATACCATGAAGTCCCACATCCAATCTTTGTCTCATCTACCTCCATTAGACATCCAAGTTTAGGGCCTATTTGTGACGCATGCAGAAATTTTATAAGAATCAGTTCATTTCATACAAAAATGAAACCCCACATATAGGAACGGAGAGATTACTAGAGGTGAATCGGGACAATTTGTTGCAATCTGTACTTGCTATTATGTTTATTAGTATGAGGAATCAACTTAACCCTTGTAACTTTAGGTAACACATATTAATTAATTAAATTAAACTGTGTATCATCCTTCTTGATTTGTGTTTTATCGTTGCCAGTACCTGAAATCTAGTAGTAGGAAACTCTATAATCTGCTGCAAGTTCTATAAATTTTAGGAACACCTATGCACCCCCTTAACGTGACATCTTGATCCTGTCAAAAACAAATTTGTCTCGGGACAAGTACGATGTGTTTACGGGACAGGTTAGATGCAGACACTATTAAAAAAATGACTATCTTCATGTACATATTTGCTGAGTAAATCCAACAGCATATGTATCACATGTTTTCGATTCCTCAATAAACTAACCTAAAGATTTTAATAATGAGTAAAGGCAACAACATATATATGCCATCTTTTTTATTCTTTAAGAAACTTAATTTAATCTAAAGATTTATAACTGAGTAAAGGCAACAACAATATGTATATCATGTTTTTGTTCTTTAGGAGACTATAGTTAAACATGTAAACATTTAAGAAGAATATAAATTCTTTTTATTAATAAATTTTTGTATAAGTTTAATTTTTTTCTCAAATTCTTTTTTTTTAAAAAAATATAGTTTGCATTAATTGTCCATTATAGTATTCTCAATTTATTTTGAGTTTATTAGAATACTTTAAAGATGTTGAATTTTAGTTTAGTTTCATAATTCCTTCTAGCAAATATTTTAAAAATTGACGACTCTACTTCATTTACTCTTATTCTGAGCTGAAATTCATCTTGGGCTTCTTAGCCCCCACGGAATGGATATATGTCAAAACTCTAAAAATCCAATATCCGACCCAGCTATTTGGATTATATATTTGATATATCCTATAAATCCCAATAACTTTTAAGTTGTTGATTTTGTAAATAAAAAATGAATAGATTTTGTATGCTATACATATATCACATTTTTAAAATATTTTTTAATAATAATAAGAGGTCAAAGTTGTGTTTTGGATTATGACTTCTAATACCATACGGAGGAGTAGCTAAGATCATTTATTACCTTTACATTTATTGTATTTTGATGATGACGTGGAATAGGAGAGATAATAAATGATCACGAGGAAATGATAAAATGCCCTAATGTCATTTTGTATGCTTAACTATGCCGGGAAGGGGAAAATGAATATGCTTCTGCCATAGTCAAGCATACGAAATGACGTGTCCTCAGGCATACGGTCATACAGATGATTCCATCTTCCGGAAATTGCTCAAGTAAATCGCCATTGGGTAGTCCCTTGGATTAACTGTAAAACCCTGTGCATAGCATGCAAGCGTATATTTGAAGCCCTTTACCATCTGGATTCTCGAAAGCCAAAGGATAAGACAAGCACAAGGATTCCACACCTGATCCGCGGACAAAAAAGAGCCCGCAGATTCTCATCCTTTGGTGATCCGCTTGTTGCCACACAAGTTGCTCATCCTTCTTTTCCGTGGTCCTGAGCATGCATCCAGCAGCAGCACTCCATTGGCATATTGCCAACGGAGAAAACCTTTGTATCTCAATGATAAGCACATCAACGATAAGCACATAAAGATGTCCAATGAGAGATCATATACCTTTATTCTTGGGCCACAAACCATTTTGTTTTATATATAGTTCAAGCAATTTAAGCAAATATAATCCTACGGGAGGAAACATGCCCATGAATATTCACGACACACCTTGTCCAGCGGCGCTGTTAAATATTTGTGGCCATGGAGATGCAGCGATAATAGACACTAGTAGGACAACAACCATATGAGCAGAATAACATTTGTTTATCATACTCACCGAGAACAGTCAACTTAGTGCAAATAAGAAGACCTGACATGGTGCTCGTTCAGTTTGCTTAATGTGCACAGTGGGATAATATAGCACTACAATACATATGAAACCCCACAAGGTACAGGACAAATATTTCATAATCTATGAATTCTCAGGAGCCCTAAGATGTTAGTGACATGCTAAACAGAGACCAACTACAGAAACAGACACAGAACTAGATCTTTGAAAACCGGCTGGACTGAAGGTGAGGCCAAGACGATCAGGCAACTGAAAACAGTAAGGCAGTCTGCTGCAACACAGGTTATGGATTAGGCAGGAATCTTGGCCATATCCCCTTCCACCACTCATTTGCAGCCACCAACCGTTCACCTCAGCGTGAGCTGCCGTCACCACATCAGATACCAACTCTTCACTCCATCCACAAAACGGTGGTCACTTCTTCCCATAATCCCATAGTCACCTTCTCCTTCCTCCTCTCCTCCCTCTGAATATCATCTCTTTCATCTTGCTGCTTCCCTGCTCGCCAAACCTCTCTCTTCCTCCTGCAACTCCCATGTCTCAATCTTCTCCTTTCTTCTCCATCGCCCGAGTGCATGCTGGAGCAGGAGGGCGAGCTGCGGCAGCCGCTCTTCTGCTCCGTCGCCCCATTGAACAGCTGCCACATAGCATTCATGGCCTAGGATGTTTCTCTTCAGCCAGAGTGACACCTTCCAAGATGCTGCAATCACACCTAAGCCTCCCCCGTGCCACACTGTCCTCCTTCGCTGATGCCGAAGATGGCTCCAGTGCGAAAGGCAGCGACACAAAGGCTGGGGAGGAGCAGATCGGGGAATGTGAGATGTCAGAGATGGCAAACCTAAGCCTCCCCCGACCCACACTGTCCTCCTTTGCTGATGCCGAAGATGGCTCCAGTGTGAAAGGCAGCGACACAAAGGCTGGGGAGGAGCAGATCGGGGAATGTGAGATGTCAGAGATGGCGAACCTAAGCCTCCCCCATGCCACACTGTCCTCCTCTGCTGATGCCGAAAATGGCTCCAGTGCAAAAGGCAGTGACACAAAGGCTGGGGAGGAGCAGACCGGGGAATGTGAGATGTCAGAGATGGCGAAGGCATTCCATATCTCACCATGGACGGCGATGGCGATCTCTGTGATGATTGCATTCGCCGCCCTCACCATACCGCTGGCGATGCGCTCACTGGTATGCCATGGGACCTTCAAAATGAACGCGCTGGCATACTTTACGCTTCTGTCAGGGTTCTATATGGCATGGAATATTGGGGCGAATGATGTTGCCAATGCCATGGGGACGTCAGTTGGGTCTGGAGCTTTGACACTGCGGCAGGCGGTGGTGACTGCAGCAGTGCTAGAGTTCTCCGGTGCATTCCTTATGGGGACCCATGTCACCAGCACCATGCAGAAGGGAATACTCGCTGTGTCTGCCTTCCAAGGAAAGGACTCTCTGCTCTTCGCTGGACTGATATCCTCCCTTGCTGCTGCCGGTACGTGGCTGCAGGTATGTTCCATCACCCTTTTGAGTTCTGCAGCTTTGCTACACCGCGCCAATCAGATCATGCAGTTTTCTAGTGAACATGAGGATCGCAGAATTACTGATACTTCACCCAGTTTCTTCAGCCTACATACATAAGGTTTAGGAATTAGGATGTACTATCAGTGACATGATCATGGCACCAGAACTGATTGATTAATCTCATATGGAAAGTCAATAATCTTTACACTCATAGAAGCTAGTTAATGTTTTGAAACAAATCATAGTGGCTAACTGCATATTTAATAACAACTCTGCAAAGGGAAAGGAACCAGCAACTTAACAAATATAACCATCTACCTACATCGTGGTTTTAGGCTTCAGAATGTAAAAAAATCTGGTATGCCCATGTTGAGATTGGTTTAGTTATACATGATCATTATTGCAAACTGCACCTTGAGAGTATGCATTTCATTTCCAACATTCAGAGAAAACACATTGGACAATAGTTGCCAACATAGCAGCAGAGAACATATTTGAAGAATCTTGCATCTCAAGTACAATGAATGAGCACAATTAACACAGTTTTAGTGTGTCATCAACTGTGTTAACATCTAATATCTATGTAAGCAATGAAGTTATGAACTTATGATTCACATGTATGGGTGAGACTCCAAATTAAAAACGAACAGCAGCTTCCAAAATAGCATTTTTTTATCATCAACTGATGTAATGCCTCTACCAATGTTTTGTTTTTTAGTCCTGAGAATACAGCGTGGTGGAAAAAGTCATGAGAATACAAGACACTAACATTTATAAAGACTGTGAAGCATCTAATGCTATTTATAAGCATCTACATGTTACCTGTGCTATTTCTTAGGTTGCTTCGTCATATGGCTGGCCTGTCTCAACTACACATTGTATTGTTGGGGCCATGGTTGGTTTTGGGCTGGTGTATGGAGGGGTGAATGCAGTTTTCTGGAGTTCTTTGGCTAGAGTATCTTCATCTTGGGTCATTTCTCCTTTGATGGGTGCAGCAGTCTCTTTTCTTGTTTACAAGTGCATACGCAGGGTAAGTTCTAGAGTAGCCTCCCTTTATTATAAGCTAAATGACACACACAAGAAAAAAAAGACAATTGAATTTCAATACTTATACAAAAATGATTATATAATCAAAATGTCATAAGCACATAGCATAATAAAAATACTTTTGTACTGACCTGTTTTTCACTTAGTTTGTATACAGCGCACCAAATCCAGGCCAGGCTGCAGCTGCTGCTGCACCAATCGCAGTCTTCACTGGTGTCACTGCAATCTCGTTTGCTGCTTTTCCTCTCAGCAAGGTGTTTTCCATTGCCATCCTGCAAGCAGTATTCAGTGGGGCAATAGGAGCCATCATTGTTTCCCGAGTGATCCAAAAACAGCTAGGTGACTTACTGTCTTCAGAAGCAGAAAAGATAGCATCTGCTGAGAAGCCAAATGTTCAGCAGGCTAGACTTCTTTCAGACATTGCTGGCCCTACAGGAGCTCAGTTGCAGATTGTGTATGGTGTATTTGGTTACATGCAAGTCCTATCAGCATGCTTCATGTCATTTGCTCACGGAGGAAATGATGTCTCCAATGCCATAGGGCCCCTGGCTGCAGCTTTGTCCATTCTTCAAGGTGTGGCAAGCAGTGCTGAGATAGTCATACCTACTGAAGTTCTTGCTTGGGGTGGTTTTGGAATTGTTGCAGGGCTTACAATGTGGGGATATAGGGTGATAGCAACAATTGGCAAGAAAATCACAGAACTAACACCTACTAGGGGCTTTGCTGCAGAATTTGCAGCAGCTTCAGTTGTCTTGTTCGCATCAAAGCTTGGGTTGCCTATATCTGCCACACATACACTTGTTGGAGCGGTGATGGGTGTCGGATTTGCAAGAGGACTCAATAGAGTCAGAGCAGAGACAGTTCGTGAAATTGTGGCGTCCTGGTTGGTCACAATTCCAGTTGGTGCTGTCCTATCTATCTTCTACACATTGATCTTGACCAAAATTCTGGCATACTTCATGTGAGTGGATTGTAAAATATAAGAGCTGCTTTTAAGTGGTACAACTCCATTATCACTTCATAAATTTTGATCTGTGGAAAAGGTTTTTCTTTGCAAGAGTGAAGAGATAAACTGATCCCACAAGTTCAATCAGAAATTTACAAGAGTTTCCAAGATAAAATAATCATTTTCTTGGCAACTGAGCACAATTAGGAAAAAGATTTCCCAGCAAATAATCTTAGTACAAACTCCAGATTTTTTAACTTTTTATACTACCTTGTATGTGTTATGGACGTGGTTGGGCTGAGGGGATTGAGGAAGGAGAGAGGTGGTGTTTGTCACGGCCGGCAAGAGGGAAGGGGTTTCCTTCTAATCTCTTGCTTGATTATATCAATACATCTCCTCTCATTATATGAGAGGTTTGACTTGGCCCCTAAGTAAGCCACTAATCAACCCTCTCTTGACTCCTCTAACAAAGATAAGGTCGAATATTGTAACTTCTTGTAGAGTTACTATACATATAAATGAAATGGTTGATCAAATTTCTTCTTGTAAATCGTAATCATATCACATGACTCTGTTAATTGATCCTAGAATAAGAGCTCTTTTCCTCTGTAGGAAATTATATGACAAAAGCAAGTTTAAGATTGACAAGAATTAAAAATTAGGTGTACGATAAGATTGACTTATCACACCAAACAAGCAAATGACAGTTTGCAGTAACTATCATAACCATTGCCACACTGTGTTGTACAGCCTGTAATAATGTCCATTGATAAGTAATGGACTTTGGATCATCAAATTTTGAAGAAAATTTTAAGTACAGAGGTTCAGAAAAAGGAAAACAGGGAAGACGAGACACAATGTGTTAAATATTCATAGCTTCAAAGTACGTATACCAAATAACACAGTAGAGAAACTGGCCTTATTAAATTAGAAAACTCACAATTAAAGTAACTTTTTTTTTTGTCAAACCGCCAAAGTATTGAAATTCAACAGGCAATCAATGAAAATTAATGGGGCACATCCAGCAGTGCACAGCAACAGACACTTTATAGTTCAACTACTAAGAGGACACTAATACAGTCCACATTGTTTTTATTAAGAAATCCTCGATGTGAATGTTCAGGTTAATGATATACGTACCTGACTGTGACAATATCCGTGTGTTACTATGCCAGGTTGATATTACTATAGCTCCATTTTCGCTCCTTGATGTCTCTTTTCATTTAAGCAAATCAAAATCTTGTGCTTCCAAATTTTCATATACAAATTTTCGACCTAAAGAGAAATAGATCAATGTAACAAACTTGACAAGGACTTACAGGTCTTGGCACAAACAACAAAATAGTAAGTAGCAGCATTTGGCACAGATAGAGGAAACTAGTATAGCATTTAAGTTGGGCCGATTAATCATCTAGTAATTTCATACACAAGGTCCACATGACAAGGACATGCTCAAATCCTGACAACAGACAGCAGCAGAATAGGGTAACACAGCACATCCAGCAGAATAGGGTAACACAGCACATCTAGACAGCAGGAGCGACTCAGGGATTGCGAAATACAGACTGGGCAGCGGGGACTGCGACGCTCCAGGACGCCAGCGAAGCACGGGAGAAGCCGCCTGGGTCAACCGGTCTCCTGGTCGAAGTCGTCGCCGTCAGACTCCTCGACGTTGTCCGCATCATCGTCCTCCACCTCAGCGTCGTACTCCTCCTTGGTGTCGCCCGAGGGCTTCCCGATGATAACCAGGTTGCTCTTGGCCTTCCGGATCTCGTTCAGCTGAGCGGCGAGCAAAGGGAGAAACAAAGCGAAGCGTCAGTCATCCCCATCGACACCGCGTGGGCACTGGGCACGAACAGGGCGAAGGAAAGGGGAAGAAGCGAGGGGAGGGGGCGAGCGTTGGAGGCGTTGGAGAAGGAGCAAGGGAATGGAGAGAACCACCGCACCTTATCCTCGAGTTCGGACTCGGCCATGGCGAGGAGGAGCTCGTCCTCCTGTGAGGTGGCCGGCACGGGGGAGCAGCGTGGACGCCGGGATCAGCGGCGGCGATGGCCACTGCCGCATCAGCGCCGGGAACTGCAGCATCTCCTCTGCTCTCGCCGCAACTTCGTTTTCAGTTTGGGGGGAGGGGAACTGGAGCGGCTGTTGCGGAAGCCCTCAACTGATGAGTGCTTCCATTAATAAAAGGCAAGTCTAATCATAATCTACTCACGAGAAATGGGCTCAAATGGGCTTTCGTCTCGGCGCGCCGCCGGCCGTTGCCGAGTCGTGCAAAATGGACCATACGGCCGGCCCGGCCCATTGTAGCTGCCAATCCTCGAGTCCGGAACACGCGGCCGTTCACTCCAAATCACGGATAAGTTTCCCGGTTTTCCGGTCCCGATCCCGAATCACACGACCCCCTCTTCTCGTCTCCCCCGTTCCGTTCGCGCGCCACCGATCCCGCCAACGGCCGGCCCACCCGGAAACGAACGAGAACGATCGCCGTCGCCGTCGCCGCCATGGATCCGACGCCGCAGTCACACCCGATCCTCAACTACGTGCTCTCCCGGCTTCCCTCGATACCGGCGGTGAGGACGCCGAGGTCCCCGCGCGAGCGGGACCTCGAGCAGCCGTCCCCACGCAGGCCGGTGGGCGCCGCGGAGATCGACCTGGTGGGGCGCATGCCCGGCCTGCGCCACCCGTCCGTGCTCTCCGCCATGACCCGCGCCGTCGCCGACGTCGCCTCGGCGCGCGACGCGATCAACCTCCTGGGGCCCCGGCCCGACCACGAGGAAGTCGACGCCGCCCGCGAGCTCCTCCTCCTCGCCGACGCTGGCGGGGACAAGCAGACGGACGCCGACGCGGAGGAGAAGGCGAAGGATCAGCTCGACGAGGAGAAGGTGGCCGCGAGCCGCGGAGCTGGTGCGGCTGGACCAGGAGCACGAGGCGTACGGCGCCATGCTGCGGGACGCGGAGGAGAAGCTGGAACACGTTTACCGGATGGCGATGCACGGGAGGGACATCAAGGAGGCGGCCGGCGGCGATGCCAAATGGGAAGAGGGGTCCGGGGCGGTGGACGAGGAGGTGGTGAGGGTGCTCAAGGACGCGGAGGAAGGGAAGGTGGTGGAGCGGGTCAACCTCGCCGACCGGCAGCTGCGCCTACTGCCGGAGTCCGTCGGCCGGATCCGCGGCCTCCTCGCGCTCGACGTCTCCCGCAACCAGCTCAAGGTTAGGGACTCTACATAATAAACATTAGCATTGTCTGCCTACACAAACTGTGCATTGACGCTCACGAATTTTCTGAATGAATTGTTGAGATTGGTCGAATGGAGATCGACAGCACAATATTGAATATTGTATTGGTGATGGAAATGCATTATCTCTAGACGTACTCTTGCACATTGGACAAAATGCTTTGAAATGTTTCACTTTTCTCTATTTTTTTTGTGTGGAATTAAACTGATTTTACGGAATTCCTTAACCGATTCATGTGTAATTTTATATGACTCCATTGAAAGAAAGTCTCGCGTTCAAACGGATGTAAACCACACAGTCGAAGTTCACCGACGAATACCCTGTTTCGCGCTTTCAACAGTGACGTTCCTTGAATTCGCAGGAGGTTCCCGATGCTATTGGTGGGCTCGAACACCTGGAAGAACTCCGCCTCGCTTCCAACGACTTGGTTTCTCTCCCAGACTCCATTGGCCTTCTCTCCAACCTCAAGATCCTCGACGTCTCCGGGAACAGGCTGAGGGTTCTGCCGGACACCATCTCGAAATGCAGGTAACAAACAGGCAATAACCAACCATTCCATTTCTCCTTTTTCCATCAAGAAACGCTCGATCGTTCTAATGGACCTCCCACTCGGAGAGCTTCAGATCGCTGGTGGAGCTGGACGCGAACTACAACGCCCTGGTGTACCTCCCGACAGGCATCGGGCACGAGCTGGTGCACCTGCAGACGCTGCGCGTGCACCTCAACAAGCTGCGCTCCCTGCCGTCGTCGGTCTGCGAGATGCGATCGCTGCGCCTCCTGGACGCGCACTTCAACGAGCTCCACGGCCTACCGGCCGCCATCGGCCAGCTGTCCGCGCTGGAGACGCTGGACCTGAGCAGCAACTTCAGCGACATGCGGGACCTGCCGCCATCGATCGGCGACCTAGCGGGCCTGCGCGAGCTGGACCTGAGCAACAACCAGATCCATGCGCTGCCGGACTGCTTCGGCCGGCTTGACAAGCTGGAGAGGTTCCGCCTGGACCAGAACCCGCTCGCCGTGCCGCCCCCGAGGTTGTCGCCGAGGGCGTCGTCGCGGTGAACGAGTACATGGCGAGGCGGTGGGCCGAGGCCGTCGCCGAGGAGGAGCGGCGGCGCGCGATCGCGGCCGCCGCGGTGGAGAGCCCCAGGGTGTCCACGCCCAGGGAGTGGCTGACGCGGAGCGTGTCGTCGCTGAGCACCTGGGCGGTCAAGGTTGTCGCGCAGGACAAGGTGGAGGACGAGGACGAGTTCCTGCAGCAGCAGTTCTGAAGGTGAGCTGCCACCACCATCGCCCGACCTGGCCGATTTGACAAGACCCATGGCGAGTACGACGCAGGAATCAGGATGACCAGATCTCATTCTCATTTGATTGCTTTTTCAAATTTCATTCCTTATATTATATTTCTCTCAAATTATATTTCTTTTTGTAGGTTTAGGTGATTACTTTTCAAATTTCATTGTTTATCTCTCTTGAAATTGTAACAACTTAACCGGTTTAAACGGGATGTTGTGAATTGTACTATGTAGCATTTCTACGAAATGTTACGAATTTTGTTATTCCATAGATGGCTGTTTCGTGGCTGCTCAGTTAAGACTTGTTAAGCACAGCCAGCTTAGAATCTCAGATCACCCAACGTACTGGATACAAATGCCCCACAGACACGATTTACTGGAGCTCACCGAAGCAACAGGCCAAACCATAAGACGTTATTACAAGGATGAGAGCGCAAGCATCAATCATTGATCCACGCATCATAATAAATAGATAGATAGATTCACATATCAGAGACGGTAGGCACGACAGCCAGTCCATACAAGCAGAAGCAGTATACCTGGGGCATGCCAAGGTTACTGCTGAAGGCTGAGGCGCACACGCGCACATACTAGAGTTCATAGACACAACATGCACGGCAGATACATAAAGAAACATAGCACGAAGAGTTCACCATAAGCAAGCACTGAGACGCACTAGGGCTGCACCACAGCGGCACAGCCATCTCATTATTTACCCATATATACTTAGGTCTGGATAGCGATGTGCACACGGCACACTGGCACACGATCTTCACTTGTCCTTCTTCTCCCTGGCAATGAGGTCCATCACAGCTCGCTTGATGCTTCCTCCATTCTTGGCAAGCAGCTCCTTGTTCACCTCTGTGTCATCAAATCCCTAAGAACATACGACAACAAATCATGAAGCTTGTAGCAAGTTGCTGGAACTATACAGAATAAGGCAGAGGCTTATGTCTTACCATCTCTTCAAGCTCTGCAAGCAGTGGATCCCATTCATTGACGCCACATAGTTCATCAACAGACTGCTCCAGGTTGTAATTGTTCTGCCTAAGGATTTCCTTGTTGAGATCAATCTGCCTAAAACCCATTTCCTCCAGCTCCCTCAGCAACTTCTCCTCATTATGAACATCCGAGTCAGACAGCTCGGGTACCACAGCACTACCAGGTGGAGGCACAGGCACAGCCCCAGACACAGACACAGGGGCAATTGCAGGAGAAGACACTGGAGCTGAAATTGGTATATTTGACACAGGGGCAATTGCAGGAGAAGACACTGGAGCTGAAATTGGTATATTTGTAGGCAGCACAGGCATAGCAGGTGATGGTGTATGAGTAGTAACAACTTCTGGCATGGGCACATTAACAGAGGGCACAAAAGCAGCAACAGATGTCCTGGACATGGGAACATCACCTGTTGGCTTTGCAGGAGCTGCTGCAGACAAAGAGGTAACCGGCGAGGCAGGCAGAGATTTCTTGGGCTCAGAAACATCAGCTGAACAGAAATGGAACTCTTTTGTGCGTTTGGCATGTGCGCCAAGGGCCGAATCAACAGGTTCAATGTTCACATCAATTAAATTGGTTGTGTTTGCACTGTTGTTCTCTGGAGGCAGATTCAGGTTAATAGCAGCATTCCTGTTATTGTCATTAACAAAAGAAGGGTCTTCCACCTACAGATACAGTTGCAGTTCAGAACATCATGCGACATAAGGAAATTATCAGAGAGTAAACAACCATATATTAGATACCAGTGGGGGTAACAACCTGGATATGAACCCAAACACGCTGACCAAATTTCTGACCAGAAGGTGAAGCCAACCTCCAGTAAGAAATGTACCTCCCTGGCCTTGTAGGTGCCACAAAATCAACAGCAACATCAATCTCTTTGTCCACGGAAAGCCATCCACAGGAATCTGCACCCAAAAAAAAGCAATGAATATGTAGAATTTCTTCCATTTCTACAACTTGCAGTCTAATTTGCAACCTAAAACAGCAAGCATATGTATATATCTGTGTGTGTAAAAGCAATGAATATGTAGAGCTACCTCTAATGGAGCAGATGTCTGCAATGCAAACTGATCTCCACCAACCCAGATAACCCGTGTGCCGAGTGGCCACACAACAGACCCATTGTTATGCATGCGCCAAATCTTGGTGAACGGGGTAGAAGGTGTCATCAGTGTTCCATCTAGGACAGTTACATCCAAAATGAAGCGACTTTCAAATTTCTCCCTTTTTGACTTCATTAGAACCCTTGGGTGGTGCACCTTTCGCTCTTTAAGGAAAAAAAAAAAACAAATCAGTTATTCGATGATGAACTTTCATACAGAAAGAGTAATACATGAAGAACGAGATGAGGTACCACCATATGAGGATCTCTGAGCCTGTGGGGTAAAATAGGTTTGTCTATTCTGATGTACTCTGTTCCATTTCTTCCATTTCCCATGCGTTGGAAACAGGAATCACATAAATCATAGTCTTCCTTCCTGTAGGCCAAATAAGGAAGACGTCAAAGCTAAAATCATCAAATACAGCTAACAAAATAGTAAAGTAGAATGGCCTTACACATTGGATTTATATCGCGGACCAACAATTGGTTGCACTCCACAACCATCACACTGAATCCATCTATGCAGACTAGGTTGTGCTGAGTTCTCCATGCTACCAGCAAGATCTCCGTATGGATGTCCAGAAGACAAGAGGCTTACCTGGATAAGGAAAATGTGGAGAAGGTCCATAGCCTGGGGGGGCACTGCTGGAGGAAGTGGCACATAGGGCATTTTGTACATTGGAATGCGCCATCTAGAATCATCACTAGTGGCTTTTGCATTGTCTTCATTTTGCCATGGATGTGCAATTCTCCGTGGTCCTTGAGACAATTCTGAAATGTGTGGAGGTGGCGGAGGTGGGGCATGCATACGTGGAGAGTAAGGGGCAGGTTGGGTAACTGAGGACATAACAGATTTGCCCTTACTTTGAGCATCAGTCGGTGGCGGAGGTGGGGCATGAGTTGAGCATCAGTCTTCCCTTTGCAAACAGATTTGTCAACTGAATTACAGGGGAACAGCAACTCCTCAACAGATGGGTACATTGATGGCTGTTGAACTTGGGAAGCTCCAGCATTAGGAACAGGTGCAGCAGCCTCCTTTAACACAGCCTTAAGACCCAAATTTGGCATAACTTTGGGCTCATTTTTATCTACAGCCGAACAGGCGCCTGTGTCTGTGCCACACCACTGGAAGAGCTAGATGACCCCTCAGCATGCACATCAGATGGCCCATTGCCATTATTGTTTGGTACCATCAGTTGTGCAAAAGGCTTCATGAGCTCAGCTAATGGTGGTGGTGCTGCATCAAGTATTTCATGAGAAAAAGTTTTGCAAGGGCATCAGGTATGGGCTCTGGGATAGACTTCATTGCTTCGCCAATAGCTGATTTTATATGAGCCAGACTATCTTCCTGGACAGGCTTCAAACCTTCAATAGCTGACATTATCTGGGATAGTGGATCCCGAGCAGTGGGTTTCACAGGTGCAGAGATACCTTCTTCATCGGTTGGTTGATTTTTCTTCAGTTGAACAGTAATCCTCAGAGGGTTTAATTTCTGGCCTTGAGCTGCATCCCGCAAGTCATCATCATCATCTAGCATGACAATATCACCATCCTCATCGGTGTAAGTCAGAATGAAGTCGGCATCAGGACTGAACTTGAAGGCAGTAGCTATCTTTGCCCGCAGAGCGGTAAATTCATGTCAAAATGATTCCCATTGACACAAGCACAAAACCTTTTTGAGTGTATCACCATATTTGACCTAACATATCAAAAAAGAGAAACATCCAATAAGTTGCAATCAAAATAGACTCATATATACAGACATGGGACTTAATAAAAAGATGACTATCATTTCACAAACAGTAATAGTAGCAGTAATAATAAAATAAATTAATAATAATAACAGAAGATAACATCAAAACAGTGCGAATTAACCTAAGAAAGAATATAAATCATAGATAAGTTGTGGACATAAAAGCATGTTTTGAGGTCCTGGGACCTATGCTCTTAGCACATATGAAGTCTTTAGGCCCAAGCAAGCCACGGTAGACTAAGCCCTTAGTGGGAACAGAAATTAGTTAGGATAGACCAAGTCATGTAGGAAGTAGGAACATAGCTCTAATCAGATATTTCAAAACACAAAAAGAACAATAGTTAAGAATAATCTAGATAAACATATACTCCCTCTATTCAAAATTATAAGACGTCTTTTTGATATGCATTAAGAAATACACTAGATACATAGTAAAACCAATGTATCCAAAGAAGCCACCAAAACGCCTTTATAGTTTGGGTTGGAGGGAGTAAAACTGCAGGGCTAGCAAGCTTAGAAGGGTATGGAAACGAATGACAGTTAGCAAGCCTAGGACTTGTTTGGGCGCCACTCATATCCACCTCAACCCTAGCCCTGCAGTTAGCAAGCTTTAGGTAGAGATCCAAATTCTTGTAGAAACGTTTTGGATCCAGATTCTCTCTAAGAAACATTTGAGATGAGTAATCAGAATCACTTTACGAGATTGTTTGGCTGGCGGGGCTGAATTATTATTTTTTTCATAAAAAATATAACTGAAATTATTATTTTTGTGGTAACAACAAATTAAATACAACTCATTTTTACTTGTTCAACTTTAAAAGATTAACTGAAAAAATACAGTTCCTCATAAAGGGGGCAGGGGGCAAGAATCTCCAAAACCCATGCTTTTCTAGAGAAATGGATCCAATTCTGGAATCCAAACAACTGCTTTGTTTAAGTTCTCCACCACGTGGGTTGAAGTAAATATATGTGCATCCAAAGTTCCAAACAAGCACTTCAATGGTCAAATCATACAGACGAAACCATTTTGTCCAACTGAAGGACATGAAAGCTTACTATAAGATATGACAAAGGACATGAAAGCTTACTATAACATATGATGCACGATAGTCAACAGAATCACACGGGCACAAGTAAATATATCGAGCAACCAAAGTGTTTAACAAGCATACATAGGGCTGGGAAGTAGTGAGCAACGCTATTCAACCTTATTATTTCGAAACAATTACATGACCAGAATCTCATATAAACATAAGAAAAAAAGAAACAAGTGCTGCAAATTGTTACTTCGTAATAACAAACCTAAGGGTCCCTTATGCCTAAAACTTTCTTAAAATCTATCATTTCTCGTGCAGTCATGCTTAAGTCCACAAAAAGCACACAGAGAAACTAAACAAGCATGCAAACACACATATAAATTAGAAGATCTACACATGAATCTTTGTTAGAAAGTAAACAGATCTCGTTCTGAATAATACACGACTTGAACTTGCCCAAAAGATTTATTTTTTTCTTGCTATTTTAAATAAAAGCCCAAAGAGGGGATCTCATCTGCAACAGTCTGATGACCAAGCAGGAGCAAATTTGATAAGGACAATACCCTAAGCGTTAAAAATAGATATAGGTGCATCCTCACGATTTTTTTATTATTTATTATTATAACGCGACAGAAGGAGACCCAATCTCCATCATGGTCTCACACCACCATCATCTTCACGGATAAACCATATACAGACCAAAATACGTGTTCACCAAGGGCCCTCCTAAATCTACTCCCCGAGAAGATAAAGAGCCTACACAAACAAACAAATCGCAAAACCCTAGAACCGCCCTATACCACACCAACAGTACAGATAACCCCTCTTCCCATCGATCAAAACTCGAATCCGCACTACTCCTTCCGCCGATTGACGATTCAACACAGAAACCCCCAACCCCCATCTCCCCAAATCGATCAAACCCTACAAGTTACATACACCTAAGGCGGTTTCCCGCACCTCTCGCTCCAGTACCGAGTACTCTCCAGCGTCCACATATCACAAAGGTACAAAGTACGAAAACACGAGTTTTTTTTTTTTTCGGTCGGATGCCTCACCTTGAAGGTGACGTCCCACGCCTCGGCCTGCGGGCCAAAGGGGAAGAACGTCGGCGCAGCCGGCGAGCTCCGGTCAGACATCGCTGCGGGCGGGGGTCCCCGCGGGAGCCGGGAGGACGAAGCGGCGGCGATCGGGCCGAACCCCTAGCGGAGTCAGTCGGCGATCGATCCGGGGCAAACTCTACGAGGGGAGGAGGAGGAGGAGGGAGGAGGGACGGAGTCCGTCGGGAGAGCGGGCTGCGTAGCCGTGAGCCGCAGCTGTGGTGGTGGTGGTGGTGGTGCGTGGCGAGTGTCGATGCGGGGCAACGCCGGGACACCGGAGGCCCTCTTTATCACGCCTCGTTTCGTCGTTTGCTTCCACGCGAAGAGATACCTCTAGCTCTCTCCCTAGGCGGTGCGGGCGGATGGGTCCCGCACGTCAGTGGCTGAACCACCGCTCGCTTTCCCCGGGTCCAGGGGCCTGCCCGTGAATTTCGAATCTGCTGGGGGTTCCTATTCAGCTCGCTTGTCTTTATGGGACCCGTACGTGGGCCACGATGTCAGTGACGGTAGTACATGTGGATAAGGCCGTGGAAAGAAAACTCCTGTTGATCCTGGAGCGAGGATGATCCTGCATCTTCTTTGGGCGCAAGTCGGGACCTCCTCCTCGCCCGCTGGACCGACCGCGTGCGTTGCCTTGCCTACGACCCACTGGCGAGTGGGGCCTATCTGGTCGGTAGTGGGTCGTCGTGCCGTTGAGGAGAGATGAGGCTAATTTATTGGCGTGACTGGACGATGCGTGCGTGTCACTGTCAGAGCCTCTTCTTGGCGTGCAAGAGCACGGCGAGTCGGCAGCTTGGGCTAAGGAATTGACCGGCGCCTCGGTCGCCGTCGACGACAAATATCATTTGCTCGTTAAAATAAGAAAAAAAAACTTACAAAAAATAACAAAAGATATATTTATTTTATTAACTGTAATTTTTTTTTAGAAAATGACTGTAGGCAACATCGGGCTAGAAAAAGTTGCAAGTATTATAAGTCAGCTGGCCACATTTAGAGGGTGTTTGGTTCACGCCACACTTCACCACGCCATGCGTGGCGGCCATTTTGTTCGTCGCAGCTCAGGCGGCCGCCACAACAGCATGGTATGGGTTGGCCTCCAACCAAACAACCCCTTAGCCTGTTTGTTCAACAAAGCTGGCTAAGTGTATCGAGTAGTATTAATGCCTATATATATAGAGAGAGAGAGGGGGAAGGTGGCGGTCTAGCCGGTGATCTGCCACTGGCTAGGAACTTGCATGTCAAGCATTTAGCCCGGCGAAGAGTAAGGTTGTCTACACCACGGGCCGCTACGTCGTACTCGGTACCATCTTAACGTAAAAACACCCATACCATTTTAACGTAAAAAACGCTGCGGCGGCCATTGTTTCGAATCACGTCCTCAACGACTTCGTGCTTAAGCTTCAATCGTCAGACGCTGCTCCTCCAGACGCCTGGGCCAGTGGCGAATCCCAAATCTCACCGGCCGCCTCGCGCCCTCCAAAGGCTTCTCGCCGCTGACATGCCCGCTGCCAAGGCTTCCTGCTACCCGCTCTCGCATCTCTTCGTACGCTGCTGCCTTTGGAGGACTGGCCGCCTTTGTCGCGGCCGGGCGGAGGGGAGGAGCTTAGCGCCACGCTTCGCCAAGCGGCTACTATCTCTCCGCGGTTGCCGCGGGCGCCATTCTCTCGCGCTGATTCCGACGGAGGCAAGGTAATTCCACACAGGTCGAGACGTGGACGGCGCGAGGCAGACAAACGGGCACGCAGGAGGTGGCGCCGTGCAATAACTCCTTCCACCCGCCCAAGACGGTGGCGCTCCCACTGGCACGCGGGCACTGGCGCCCCGCACTCGCCGTCTCACAGCGCGCCCGGCGGGTCGTGGACCACCGTCGCGGATCCGCCTTTCCCGCCGGCGCCACGCGCCGGCATTGACGGGTTGTCCGCGCCCATCCCGAAGCTTTTGCCGCCGCCGGTGGAATAGGACGAAAGCCAGCCACGGGCGCCGCTTCTTCGCACTCGTTATCGCCGCCGCTTGCCTCCGCCACCCACGCCCCTTCGGAGAACACCGAGACCCCGCCGCTCGTCGTCGCCCGCCGAGTAGTGGGGAGTTGCGAGGGTCGCCGCCGAAAGCTGGTCCGGAGGAGCCGTATGGAGTAGGGATAATGGATCCTACCGGAGAGGGCCCGATGGCCGAGAGAGGGCGCGATTTAACAAGAAGAAGAGCAAAATACGCCACCGGGTTACGGGCCGCGCGAGGAACGAGGAAAAAAGACCTGGCGTGGGACCCACAGAGCATAAAGTATGGGATAGAACTTGGGTGGCTGCAACAAAAACCGAAAACACACATATAGGCCCATAGTGCGTAGAAGTGATACAGTATGGTTTTGCAGTTCTGCAGCGGTGCTGCGATTTGCAGCGGTGCGGATAGCCTAAGCGCCGGCTCATTCTCTCCCTCCATTTCTCTCTACGCCATATTATGTTTTTTTTCCCATGTGGCCTGCATTTAGCCGGCTCTCCATCAACCTTATAACAAACTAGTGATTTCTTGGCCCCACGCGCCGCAAAGCCATGACCGCAAAAATCATGGTATAATAATATATCACAATTGCACATACTATTAAAGGAGAATATCTATTCACACCTAGGCCAACGATATAAATATAGCAACACGCCCTTGAACGAAAAGCTTGAATACCGGGTTACCTCAAATATTTCAAAATTTTCGCATAACAATACAGCTTCGGTGCTCAAATAGATGTTGAGGCGGGATAGGAAACATATAATTAAATGAACAAAATTGACCACGCATAAAGGCTACGTTCGGGACGAAACCGTGATCGATATGTATGCGCATAAAATTGGCGGTAGGCCGAGGCGCGAACAAGGAAACATACAACCATGCGGAATAGATCATGCAATGTACATGCCGAGTCTGTCATAATCATTGAATGGGTCATATTTTTTCCAAAGACACATAATATCGATGGCGAGTCTCTATGACTAACTTGCGGGATCATCCGGCCAAATGTGGTGCCGGGCAACATTAATGCACCAAATGCTTTGACTAAACTAAGGAGTTCTTCATGCCTTTTCCCCCGAGAATCCTTGTGTGTCACCGTGGTCTATCGGCCGAGAATAGAAGCATAGGGTGATGCAACCGCCGGCGTGACGGACTTTCTACTGTACCTACAGGAAAGGCAAATAGGTGGTCCTGTTAGTAAGCTGTGACCGGCGAGTTGATTAATACAAAAATAGTGCCAACCCAATGATCATTAAAGTGACCCGTTAGTAAGCTGCAAAAGTGGTAAAATTATTGACGAAAAGGATGACAATCTTGAAATGCTAAAGAGGCATAAGTATTATTAAATTGTTGTAAACTAAACGAAGAAACATGAGTGCACGCTAGACGTAGATGTAATCAAACATCATATTGGAGTGAATCATGTAAGCGGCGGATGAACATGGGAGCAGCTTAAGTATACCTATAATCTAAATCTATTTGACATATATTTACATTTAAATCTAAAAAATATGGTAGCCCCTTCCGGAATCCATATGCATCATTCATCGGTACACCGCACCGGCCCGGGAGACAATTATTACCTATATATTGAACTCATTGAGTGTCAAGAGATCCTATCAACAAAGTGCCACATGTTAAATTGTGGAAAGACATTTGATAGTATTGAAAGCGCTGATACAATTTGAAAATTGTTTAACAAACTTTTAGTTGTGAATTGGTAGAAGCTTGATCTTTGAAAAACTCCATGTGGCGAATCATAGTTTTGTGTTCAAATTATAGATATAGTATCAATGATTAAAGCGTAATGATATTGAGTGACAAGCTAAATGAACATTTTATATATTGACAAGGGTATGGTAACCTCTGCAGGTGAGCATTGGAGATGATAGCAAAAGCAATTCCTTTCAAAAATTAGAATATGCTTTGTATAACAATACACAAGGTAACAACAAAGATCAACTCACCTACGATCATGTCCATGCACATAGGTATTCCTACAACAACAATTTAAAATTAGTTGTGCAATAAGCCAATTTAGGAAATGGTCGAAAGGATCATAGTTAGCAAAGCAAAAGGCTGAAAAGGATTTGTTGAAATTAACACATAAGTGGAATGGCCAATTGGCCATCTAACGTAAAATGTGCAAACATCCTCTTACTACCGCCAGAGTCCATATTTAGAAAATGGCCGAGCTCCCTTTTCTAGCCTCCTCGGACTCACAAAGGTGTATGTTTTGCACACAACAACCCGCAAGCCTCACCTTCACCTTGTATAGACATTGCAAGAAAATTAAGGCTAGAAAAGAAAGGAAATTTCATAAAAAAAAAAGTCATGCACGTTTATGGAACAAAGAATCTCATCAATGAAGCTAGCAAATGTCACACACACCATCTTCCAATAATACGGGTGCAATTGCGGATAAGCGAGAGGGGATCGGCACAAAGACAACCGCCAGTCCACTACAACCCCTTCGATTTTTACATAGTGTCATCCAGGACCGAAGCTCTAGAAAAAGACAACAATTCAAAGAAGGATTTTGATAGAGAACTCCATGTAGGATTAGCAACCTTCTGACATGCTTTCTTTCTTTTATTATAGAAAAATGGCGCCTTATAGGAGCCATAGTATTATTCAATATCGAACCAAAGTATTAATGCTATTATTATAATAGCTCTGAAAGAACCGAGATACACATTAAATAGGGAGCATTTTTAGTCTTTTGCTTAACAAACATGAAAGAAATTGGCAACATTGGAGTGAAATTTAATTGGTATTTTAAAAGCAAAGAAACCATGTATTTGTTTAAACAAAGAGGTGAAGCCACACAAATGTCTGAAAGTACTATTCTATTGATCCATGTAGTGGCCCATAATCTTACAAGAATACAAAAGATTGGCATCTTGAAAGCCACAAACTGAAATTATACTCGTGGGTACCATCCTATTGATTTGCATGATAGCTAATCAAAGAACAAATATATATATATATACACACACACATGAGGTTTAGTAACTATGCTTATGTTTTTTTTTTAATAGAAAATAGCTAAAAGTTCTTTCTTGCCAACTCGAAGTGCATGGTTAATTGTCAATTCTAGAATAAAGCAAGTCAAAGATACAACCGAGATACATTGTTTTAGTCCTTTGTCGTACAAGCATAGATACCCGAAATATTAGGAGACATGTATCTTACCAGAACTATCAAAAGAACAACTATACACGATGTAAGTTTTTTCCCCTCTTACCGTGTATCTTACCGGAACTATCAAAGGGAATTATCCTCAAGACGGTGAACACGCGATGCTTCTATAATCATAGTCACATGTAAATTTTTTCCTTATGGTCCATGCCTTGATTCAATAAAAGAGGAAGAAAAGTCATCTAGCTATTACCTCCTAACCTTTGCAAAATTAAAACCAAGATTACATTTCTCCGGTGTACCTAAACTTGATTGAAGGACCAATGGTAAATGGGAGGCATTTTAGTAACATAGACAAGCTGAACGTTATCTACATGGTTAGAAGACGTGGAGAGAGAGAGAGAGAGGAGAAGGGTTGCTTAATAAATTGTCATTTATATCATCACCCCAAATACCGATCTAGAAATCTAGTATATAATTCTCCACTAATTTTTATACAAATTATTTATAGTTGCAATACTTTTTAATCGACTTGAAGTTTACTAATAATTCTTTAAGCTGTCACTTAATTTTTATGTTTTGAATTGTCGAACAAATCTGCTGAAACTGAAACACTAAATTGCCGTTGTTCCGCAAAACTAAGAGAAAAATGATGAAGAGACAAAAACGCGAAGCTAAATAAAGAAAATTCTTAATGAAAAACACAACTTGAGATCAAAGGATTGGGTTAAACAACAAGATCCTTCTAAGCCCGACTAAACTACATATGACTCAAGCAACTTGCTGCTGCCTCCTCCGAACTCCAACCAATGCGGTTCTGCCATTATATTGCTTGCACGACTCCCTTGAAAAAAAAAATGCGAGAAAAGACTGCATAGAGGGCTTCTCAAAATTGCACACAAGGAACCAAATCAAAACTGAAGTTAGAAAAAGGTTGCAACATCTGTAGACATGAATGGCTAACAGGACCCTCCCCCCCAATAACCAATCTGCGTATGATTAAATTGCAGTAGCACCTAAAACTACAAATCTACGGATTTGAGCTAAGATATTTGTACATATGACTTTTGGTGCTTCACAAAAAAGAAACTAATATGGTTTTTGTGCTCAACCGCAAGCAAAGCAACAAAGGCAAAAGAACAAAGTGATTTAACATACATTAGAACCAATGCTGAGAGACATTCCATTCCTCGCCACAGTCTCCCCTGAACAAGGATGTTGAAAGACATATCAAAGAGAAGAGTCTCAAGATCGGACTCAATCCTTGTTTCTAATCACATCCGGTTCCTATACTTAAAGATGTGTGAAAAGAAAAAAATCACATCTAGTTCCAACCTATGAGTACTACTCAAACATGTCTAAAAAATGATCTAAGCCTTTTTCTTTATTCAAGACGCGCAAAAGTTGTAAAAGCTATCCCTCGTGTAAGAAAATTTAACAGGAAAAAATAAAGTGTCCAAATCGCGTCATGTCGACTTCAAACTAAATAGAATAAAATGGTAATCATCAATGAGAACTAAATGTATGTAAGAATTAATTGCTAACATTAGTGTCTCACTATCCCTACAACTATAATGAAAACTATGAATAAGATGTGGTACTGTAATTAACAATAGAAACCCTACCATGTTGCCAAGTCGTGGTTGCAATTATCACATACATATGTGTGTCCAGATAAGAATAGGATATATATCATTAGTAGTAGCTAGAATTCCTCAAGCAGATAATAGCAAACTCACTTCTTGGAATGTCTTTCAAGTGCACCCTCTGCTACATTATTCAAAGAAATATTCCACAAACTTAAGTCAAATGGAGTGTGCCACACGAACAAAAGAAATGTAAATTGTTCAAAGAAAAAGAAAAATTCCACTCACTGTAATGCATCGCGAATTCACGACACACCCTAAGCTAGTGTTTCATATCCCCTCTAAGTGTGCGTTGTCGCATAAAATTCCAAGTGCATATTCATCTTCGATTTAAATTTCAAAGATGTTAATTGAAACCAACAATCTTGCTACAACATTTTTTTTCAATACAAATCCCGCTGAACTAAGCATATCCATGATCTCGTTCTTTGTAACCTGCAATTAACATCCACACAATTGGCTTATCTGCTTTGGAGAAAGAAAAAGAAATTGGAACATCGACCGCTTAACGAAGCACCTTTGTCGTATCTAACAATGGCTTTCCATTTTCCTCGACCAGAAACCTAAATAGAAAGAAAATAAGAACTTTTTGTTAGTCTTATACAAATGATTGAGCACCCAGAGAGAAGCCAAGGTATGATGTAATCGGGTCTGAGAAGATGGATCGACTATCGGAGAGGCTTCGGATCGCAAGATGAAGCAAATCAAAGAGTACTTATAACAAACCAATCAAAGAATAATGCATCGTTCCCACCGCCGTGTCGGGTCGGGTCGTAGCTCGCGGGCGGTGTCGGGTCATGCGGTGGTCGGCGGACGCTCACACTCTCGCCACGTTCCTATCCAAATTGGTCGCCCACGCTCTTCCGCAATGGACTCGGGCTTACCGATGTGGTTCTGGACGATGGTGGTCGATGCTCCACGCTGGCCCCGCAAATGGGGAAATTAAGATGCGAATTCCCTTGAAATCAAATCTACTATGACACAAACATACGTAAGAACAAATTTG